>SRSM01000444.1:0-32558 GCA_019593545.1 Apocynum venetum
TTGTAAAAATCAAAATTAAGTATATTAAAGCTTTAAGGCTTTCAATCTCCCCCTTTTTGTGATGACAAATATTGATGCAATGTGATGAATAAACAATTAGTGCAGATTCAAAAGTAAGGAAGAGTATTATATAATATATAATAAAATTATTAAAAATGCTCCCCCTTACATATCCTAGTTTTGTAAAAAATTTGACAGAGTTTCCTTTATAACTCTATAAAATCAATTTCACAACATAAACTCAGCAAAATGCAAAAGAGATGAGATAACACATAAAATCGCACATAAGCCAACCCGGCCACCAACGCACAATTCCATTCTCCTTCAATCTCAATATAGCATAAACTTAGAAATATATAACCTTTAAACCAAGGATAGCCATACTTAACCTTTTAGAGCTATTTCTCCTTTCTCTTGATTTTGATGAGTTTGAGCATTTAAGTTCATCTCAGAAATTCCTGAAACAAAAAAGTTAGTTTCACGACATTTATATATTGCAATCAACAGTAGTTTTTCTCCCCCTTTTGTCATCATTCAAAAAGAATGGATAGAAAGGATAGAACTAAGTTAATTAAACAATAAGATCCCTCAACTACCAAGGAGTCATCATGGGGAAAATATATAAAAATAGAGTTAAGAATACAAACAAGAGATAAGTTGTCTGGATAAAACAAAAGTACAATAAGTGCAGAAAAACACTATCTCCTAGGTCGTCGCATATAAACTTTTGCTGTGGAAGAGGATGGTCCAGTAGGCTGCTCATCAGGCGGGGGCATATCATGTGAAGGTGGTGGTGTAGAACGTCAACCTGAATGCCATGTAGTGCCTCTAGATGAAATTTGATGTTGATGATCTCAATGCCATGGTACTCCACCCTTGATGCCAGGTCGTCGATCTTGGAGTGAAGTGTCTTGAAATGATTGTCAATGTGCTAAACATGGAGCCAATCTGAGAAGAGATTTCTTCCAGGGCACCCCAAATGGCAGGTTTTGGAGTGGATACATCTTCCTCTCCAACTTTTTCTTTACCTTTTGCCCTCTTCAAATCTGGAGCCTCAAGAGGAACATCTTCTTCCTCATCTAGATGAAGTGATCTTTTCACTCCTTGTGAGTCTTCACCTTCGCCAGAAAGGTCGTCTTCATGAAGAATTATCGGTGGTTCTTTTCCCATCAACCTTGCTGTCTCCTTTGTTGCCACAATGATCTCTTCCGAAGTCATATTTTTCTTCAAATCCCATGTACCATTGAGACATAACGCTTGCATTCTTTTAAAAGAAGCAAAGTTGAACTTAGGCACATGTTTTGTCCCCTTCAGTTCTGGAAATGGGACGTTGAAATGGCGGAAAACTTTGGTTAATAACCGTCCATAGGGTAAGCTTTTCGGAACACCTTTGCCCTTCTCAATGGTAGCCATCATGTGGTGTACCATAATGTAACCAAAATCCACCCGGATTCTCTTCACCAACAAATACATAAGAAACATATGCATAAACGTGACAGTAGTTTTATGGCCTTCAGTGGGGATGAAGATGTTAGTGCACATATGATGAAGAATTCGATGTTCAAAACTAAACACATTGGCCTCTCTCTTGACTAAGTTTACAAAAGAGTTTCCTTTAGTGAAGATCTTCTCAAAACCCTCAGCAGAAAAATCCTTATGATTTATTCTGTGATGAGTATTAAAATACTCAATCCCATCTATAGGTATCTCTAAGATTTCATCTAAACCAATGGAAGTAAATTTTATATCTATCCCATTGACCCTTGAAACAAAAAGAGTCCTTATAGTTATCTCTCCCTTCTTTTCTAATACCTCTTCAAGATTAGCATAAAACTGATATACAAGATCAGTATACAAGGATTCTTCATGATCAATTATATTATCCCATCCTTGCCAAGCCATATAGGTAAGAATTCTATCAAAGGGAAATTCATACCTATCAATGGTGCTCCCAGAAATTACTTGGCGATTTTTGAGGTAATCATTGTAACGATCCTCATGATGCTTGCTCCTGAAGAGTTGAGAAGAAGCTTGCATGGTTCTCTTCTTCTTTGGAACATCTTGAACCATTTGTGTTTTCCCCTTGTCACTTTGAGTTTTTGCCATTTCTAGGGTTTTCAAATGCAGCAAACAAGGATATGTAGGATGAATGTATGAATTGGGGAAGAAATGAAGTGTATTTATGGTGGATTGTTCGTGGGTTATGAGAGTTTGAAGAGTTGCGGCTGATAAATGAAGAGGTGGGGATGATTGGAAGATGAAAAGTTGCGTCCGAAAGAGGCATATTTGTAACGGTCTACAGATGTGCGGTCGACCGGATCGTCGTCCGCAGTATCGTCCGCACCTTGATTTTTGTTACTCGGGAACATTTTCGGTCGATAAATTTAATCTGCGGTCGACCGGAAGTTTTAATTTGAGTCGTCCGCAAATTTTCTGGAACATTTTCGGTCGATGTGTTTAATCTGCGGTCGACCGGACGATTTGATAAGTGTATCGTCCGCACGTCCACTGGAACCTCTCCGGTCGATACTTTGAATCTGCGGTCGACCGGTCATCCTGTCATGATCATCCTCAAGTCCACTGTCTGTTCTGTGGATGATTATTTTCTAGCTTGCGGTCGACCGCACCTGCCAATGGTGTTATCCAAAACAATGCACAAAAGCATATATTTGACAGACTTCATAAAAACGCACAAGTTAGAAATCAAACGTACCAATACCCAAAAGTTTTCTAAGTAAACAAAACCTTTTCTCAGCCAAAGGCTTTGTGAAAATATCAGCTAATTGATCATCCGTAGGAACAAACTCAAGAACAATATCACCTTTTAAAACATGATCACGTAAAAAATGATGTTTAATATCTATATGCTTAGTTTTTGCATGTTGTATAGGATTCTTTGTCAGATTTATGGCACTAGTATTATCGCAGTTGATAGTGGTACAATCAAAGTTCAAGCCATAATCTTGCAAGGTGGTTTTCATCCATAAAACTTGTGCACAACAACTACCAGCAGAAATGTATTCAGCTTCAGTGGTAGAGAGAGAGACACAAGCTTGTTTCTTACTATACCAAGAAACTAAAGAGTAACCAAGAAATTGACAGTGACCACTAGTACTCTTACGTTCTACTCTACAACCTGCATAATCTGCATCAGTAAATGCTACTAGCTCAAAAGACATAGATTTAGGATACCACAAACCAAAATCTATCGTCCCCTTTAAGTATCTAAGAATACGTTTCACAGCAATCAAATGAGATTCTCTAGGAGATGATTGAAATCTAGCACATAGACAAACAGAGAACATAATATCAGGTCTACTAGCAGTTAAATACAAAAGACTACCAATCATTCCTCTGTATATAGTTTGGTCAATCATCTTACCATTCTCGTCTTTGTCTAATTTAATAGATGTGGCCATAGGAGTATCAATCTCCTTTGAATCAGCCATTCCAAACCTCTTCAGTAATTCTTTTGTGTACTTGGCTTGGTTAATGAAAGTACCTTCCTTTGCTTGCTTAATTTGTAATCCAAGGAAAAATGTCAACTCACCCATCATGCTCATTTCAAATTCATCCTGCATTAGTCTTAGAGAAATCTTTGCACATATTTTCATTAGTAGCTCCGAAAATAATATCATCAACATATATTTGAACAATCAAAATATCATGAGCTTTATTTTTAATAAAGAGAGTAGTATCAACTATACCTCTAGAAAAACCTTTTTCAATAAGAAAATTGCTGAGTCTATCATACCAAGCTCTTGGTGCTTGCTTTAAACCATATAAGGCTTTGGAGAGCTTGTACACATGATTTACATATGATTCATGAATAAAACCAGGAGGTTGTTCAACATACACTTCCTCTTGAATGACACCATTTAAGAAAGCACTTTTGACATCCATTTGAAATAATTTAAAACCTTTAAAGGAAGCAAATGCAAGTAACATTCTAATGGACTCTAATCTAGCCACTGGAGCAAAGGTCTCATCATAATCAATACCTTCTTCCTGATTATATCCTTGAGCAACAAGTCTAGCCTTATTTCTAGTTACAATACCATGTTCATCAAGTTTATTTCTAAAGACCCATTTTGTACCAATAATAGTAAGATTTGAAGGTCTAGGTACAAGTTCCCATACTTTGCTCCTTTCAAATTGATTTAACTCATCTTGCATGGCAATAATCCAAAAATCATCATTAAGAGCTTCATCAATGTTCCTAGGTTCTAAATGAGATAAAAATGCAAAATCATCAACAAAATTTGTAAAAAATCTTCTAGTTCTTACCCTTTCATTTGGATCACCAATGATTTGATCCTTTGGATGGTTGTGAACATATTTCCATTCTTTTGGAAGATCATACTTTGTTCCTTCTTCAAGTGAGATAGATTCTTGATTTTCAAGGACTTCTCTATTCTCATCCTTTGATGTTGAAGGATTTTCATTTGTTTGAGCAGCATCCTTATTTATTGACTTCAAAGGTATTTCTTGAATATCACCTTCAATCTCATTTCTTGGCAAATAGATGTTAGATTCATCAAAAACAACATGAATAACTTCTTCAATAATCATAGTTCTCTTATTATACACACGATAAGCTTTTCTTATTGAAGAATAGCCAAGAAATATACCTTCATCGGATTTCTTATCAAACTTACCAAGATTGTCTTTGACGTTTAAAACAAAACATTTACAACCAAAGACCTTGAAGTAAGAAATAGAAGGAGTTTTGCCAAACATAAGTTCATAGGGGGTTTTCTTCACAAGGGGTCTAAGAAGCACTCTATTTATAATATAGCAAGAGGTGTTTACAGCTTCAGCCCAAAAATACTTTGGCAAATTATTTTCACATAGCATAGAACGGGCCATTTCCTGTAACGTACGATTTTTCCTCTCAACGACACCATTTTGTTGAGGAGTTTTAGCAACAGAAAAATTGTGAGAAATTCCATTCTCATCACACAGTTTAGTGAAGTTAATATTGCAAAATTCTCTACCATTATCACTTCTAATGGAGATGAGTTTGCAACCTATGGTGTTTTGTACTTGTTTAAAAAGCTTGACAAAAGCTCCAAAAGCTTCATCTTTGCCCAACAAGAATAATACCCAAGTAAATCTAGAGAAGTCATCAACTATCACATAAGCATACAATTTTCCACCAAGGCTCATTGTCCTCATAGGACCAAATAAATCCATATGAACAAGTTCAAGAGGTTTTGAAGTTGAAACAATCTTCTTAGGTTTAAAAGAACTCTTGACTTGTTTACCATATTGACACGCATCACAAACACGATCTTTTTCAAAATGAATGGCAGGCAATCCTCTAACATATTCATGTTTAGATAAGTTATGCAAAGTATCCATGCTCACATGTCCTAACCTACGATGCCAAAGATAAGCATCATCATCTTTCAAAGCAAGACATTTAACATCTTGTTCAACTAAATCATCAAAGTAAAGATCATACATATTTCCATTTCTATTTCCAACAAAAACAGTTTTGTTAGAGCAATCATTAATAATTAAACATGAATCCTTCTTGAAAATAACCTTATAACCATTATCACATAATTGACTAATACTAAGCAAATTATATTTGAGATTATCAATAAGAAGAACATCTTTAATAAAGGGAGAAGTACTTTTACCAACATTGCCAATGCCAATGATTTTCCCTTTCTTTTTGTCACCGAAAGTCACAAATCCTTCATCTCTTGGTTTGACATCATTAAGTATGGATGCATTTCCAGTCATGTGTCTTGAGCATCCACTGTCAAGAAACCATTTGTTCTCCTTTGTTTTCAATTGAAAACATACCTACACCAAAGATGTTAATAAGCCTTTTGGTACCCAAATTCTCTTGGGTCCATTGGGGTTAGTTCTTTTAATTACCCAAGTGCTTTTAGCACCATTCTCAATCTTTTTCTTCACATAACATCTAGTCACTTTATGACCATTTTTACCACAATAAGTACAACATATTTTTGAAGAAGTATAGACATGTGAATGATATGCATGAGATACTCTCTTATGTGTATGTGACACATGTGAGTGAGATAAACTCTCATGTGTGTGTGAGACATTATTATAACTATCATCAAAACCAAGACCTCTCTTATCATGAGTGAGTCTTTGCATACCAAGTAGTTTGTTCAAATTGTCCCTACCACATGTAAGTTTTTGCAAGCTAGCACTTAAATCACTCATTCTAATTTTCATGGCATCATAATCACTCATCATATCATCCAACTTCTTGTTTCTAGAAATAAGATCAACATTAGCATTCTCAAGAAATTTTACCTTATCATTTAAACCAATAACATTCTCATCAAGACAAATCTTTGTAGAAGTTAACAAGGCATTTTCATCGATGAGCCTAGTATTATCTAATGATAGCTTCTCTACTTGACATTTCAGGACTTTGTTTTTCTTGATAATCTTTTTCATTTCCTTATAGAGATTGGAGATGAATTCATCTCTATCAAACATGTCACAAATATCATCATCACTTTCATCATCAACTAAAGAAGGAGTTTTTGGAGTATTTACCTCATCTTCAATGGCCATGAAACAAACATTTGCATGTTCAGTTTGTTCTTCATCTTCACTTCCTTCTTGATCCCAAGTGCAAGCAAGTCCTTTCTTGTTCTTGGACTTGTACTTCTTTTCTTTCTCTCTTAATTTTGGACAGTCCGCTTTGAAGTGATTTGGACTTCCGCATTCATAGCATTGCTTTGAGTTGTTATTTGTAGATGTCGATGGCTTCTTTTTGAATTTGTTGAAATGTCCCTTTTTGAACATTTTCTTGAAGTTCTTCATGACAAGAGCTATTTCCTCATCATCCATTTCTTCCTCATCACTGGAAGATTCATTTTCGTTGTTCTCTTTAGTTTTGAGAGCAATTCCTCTTTTCCCTTTGTCTTCCACTTCTTGATCATTCAACCACTTCATCCTAATCTCATGAGTGAGAAGTGATCCAATAAGCTCTTCCACTGGTTTCTTCTTCAAATCATGAGTTTCCAACATAGCAGTGGTTTTGCCTTCCCAAGCCTTTGGTAAAGCATTGAGTATTTTCATATTTTGTTCTCCTATAGAATAAGACTTGCTAAACACTTTTAAACCGTTAATAATGTTAGTAAAGCGAGTAAACATATCAGTGATGTTTTCATTTGATTTCATAGTGAAAAGTTCATACTCCCTTGTAAGCATACCAAGTTTTGTTTCCTTTACTTGGTTTGTACCTTCATGAGTCACTTCAAGTAGTCTCCACATTTCATGTGCAGATTCACAACATCTTACCCTGTTATACTCATTCATATCAAGTGCACAAGTAAGAGTGTTCATGGCAAGAAAATTAAGAGTCATTTTCTTTTATCTTCATCATCAAATTCCTCAGAAATTCTATCAATCTTTATACCATCAACAACTTTGAAAGGAACATAGGGACCATTTTCAACAATATTCCATAATTCATAGTTTAGAGAAGATATATAGATTCTAACTCTATTTTTCCAGAAATTATAGTTTGTGCCATTCAACAAAGGAGGTCTAGTAGTAGAGTAACCTTCTACCATCATATTGTTATCTAGATGAGCCATAGAATCTTTGCTTCAAGGATGTTAAGCCTTATCAACAAGAAGACCTGCTCTGATACCAATTGAAAAACCTAAGAGGGGGGGGGTGAATTAGGTTTTAACCGATTTTTCCTCTTTAAATTAAACAAGCTTTCTAAGATAACAAATATCAAACACTTGGTGTTCAACCAAAGTATGAAAAGATGAGTTCAAGAAAAGAAGCAATGAACACAAAGATTTATAGTGGTTCGGTTTATCCAACAAAACCTAATCCACTACCTTGAGCTATCTACTCAAGGATTTCACAAAACCTTTCACTAATATAGTAAGAGAGAATACAATAGAGGCTCACCCAATTCCCTTAGGGTTTTACAACATAAACCTCTTAACCAACCAAGGTTCACTCAACACTTTGAGTTTTACAATATAACCTTGTCTACACACCTTTCTCTATTACAACAATTAATGAAAAAGAAGCTCTTAACACAAACACAGTTTTCTATGGTTCAAGGCTCACTCTAACCCTTAGAGTTTTAAGCTCAATGCAACCTTGAACAAATCAATCAAGATATGAATAAGAAGAGTTTGATATATGAAATCACCTTAATGTGAAGATATATCAATGTAAAGCATAAATACCTCTTTGAGTAATGTTTTCTTGTAAGTTGCTCAAGAACCCCAATGATTTTGTATAAATCTCACTTTGATGAATTTCACAATATGAATGTTAAGATTTGGTTTCAAAATAATCTCCAGAGGTTCTATGAAGTGTTAGGATCAGATTTTTGCTCAAAAAGTAATTGATATGAGTTGTTTAAACGATTGGGTATTTATATGTATGCACCAACGGTCATAAAAATGACTGTTTGAATCCCACTCAGGAGAAGTGCGGTCGACCGCAAATCAAGAGGGTCGTCCGTACCATCATCCGCAAATGTTCCAGAGAACTCTGGACAGCCTGCGGACGATGAGCTCAGAAGTCCGGTCGACCGCATGATTTGTGGTCGTCCACACTTTTGTCAGGTCGACCACAAATGCATTAAAACTATGCAGAACAAGTTCCCAAACAACTCTAAGAGTTTGCAAACTATATTTTATGAATTTTGAAGTATGTGCATGTATTTTGAAAATCATTTCAAATACCCAACTCATGTTTTATCTAAATGAAATGCATTTTGAAAATCATTTCACTCTTATTGAGCAACCTATAGAACTCATTACTCAAAGGGATAGACCTAGAGATAACCAAAGATAAATAAAGAATTAAAGCTACACCTCTAGATCCTATCTAATCCAGAAACGCTTATCTTCAAGGCTTGACATCAAAAGCTCTTTCCTGAAGATTTGAAACTTTGATCTTGCAAGGATTAGATATATGAATCCTAAAAGATCATCACTAATACAATAAAGCCATTAGTCCTTATCAATGTTTGTCATTTAATCAAAATTAAGATATTAAAAGCTTTAAGGCTTTCAGAAATACTTACAGTTTCAAATTCAAATCAATATCATAATCTCTTTTGTATTTGTTACTAGAAGTTGGCCAGTTGATCATAGGTACATCTGGATCCACAGTAGGAACAAAATTTTCTAATTTATTTATTAATTCCTCCAAAGTAGTTGCTGAAATAAGACGTCCTCTTGAAATCGGAAATAGAAATTTATGTTCAACAGCTTTATCCAGAAATGCTAATAAAAAGTCAAAGAAATTATTAACATTAAGCAAGCCGATAGGTTTATTATGTAAATTCATGTTTAACCAAGAAAGTAAATTGAAAAATTGTTCCATCATATCATAACCTCCTGGTGAAACAATGAATGCATCAAATTTTGATAACATGATAGAAATGCATTCATAAATTGAATTTACTTCTATCTCAGATCCATATGTTCTGCCATATAATTGTTTAAGAGGGGTGGAATAATACCTACCGTATGGGCATTGTCTAAATGTGCTGTCTAAGCTACTATTCCAATCAAACCGGCATTACCTCCACCATAAATTAAATTTATCTTCCGACGAGCTAGCATTTTTCCCAATTCAAATGCGGCATTGAAATAAAAGTCTTTGTTCCCAATGGTTGTACCACCAAGAAGACAAATTGTTTAAATATTTTTACTGGTGGAGCAGTTAATGAGTCACCTTCCATTATAACATCTACAAAAGTGATTCTACTACACAAAAGAAAACATGAAAACAGAAAATAAAATTCAGAAAGAAATCATATATACAAGTAGTTGTGATTGTGGCTCACATCTTCATCTGGTTTTACGTCCAGTAACAGGTTAAACTCCTTCTATGAGTCAAGGATTTGATTCCCATCCAATTTTCTTATAAATTGGCAAACAGGGTCTTTTAACGTCAGATTCCCAAGACTATACCGTTGTCTTTCATCTCTTAATTGAAGCCATAAATTGAGAAGTGCAATTTGTACGTTCCCACTAGGATGCGTCTCAAGAGTCAAAGTAATATCATTCAATGACTATTTACTCAAACCATCCTTTATAAAGGAAATTTTATCTTCCATGTTTTTTGAAACATACCCAAGTGATCGACAACTAGTATAACAATTCCATCTAGCACACTTATAGCACACTTCCATTCTCTTACCTCTTCTCTTTTTTTCAAAACTACTTCTACCCAACACAGGTAAATGTTTGGTAATAACAGAAAAATGTTATCCACTTAATCGGACTTTTGCCTCAATTAACCACCTAATGTCTTTAGGTATGCCATTAGACATTAGAAGCCCTAATCACTCCAATCTTGTATAATAAATTTTTTTCAATTCATTTTTAGGAAGCAAAGGATAATATTTTTCTCAACTTAAGTAGTGATTCTTCCATGTTTAAAAAGAAGAAGAGATGAAGGACAAGAAAACAAAACATAAAAAAGAAAAATTACCTGGCAAAAATGCTCTCGAAGCTTGAAATAGCAGAAAACTTGGTGATTTTCTTCAGTGATAAACAAAGCATTTTTAAAGCTAAATTTATTCACTATTTAATCCCCAATAATGCAATCATAAAATGCGTACTCCGTAATCTTCACAATTTTATTTTAAATGAAAGTTGAAAAGCAATCAATCAATTGTAAAAGTCGAAAAGAAAACAATAAAAAAACAATGGGTTGCCTCCCACACAGCGCCTTTGTTTAACGTCTCAGACTCGACGAACATAGATCTCAATTATTCTCTGGTGGCGGATTTTCAAAATCAACGGTCTCAATAATTTTCCCGCCAAATCCTTCCTTAAATGGTTTGAGAAGATGTCCATTCACTTTAAAGACTTTACCTATTTGAAGACTTTTTATCTCGATTGCACTGTGATTGAAGACATTAATAACTTCAAATGGACAAATCCACCTTGACTTTAATTTCCCTGGAAAAAGTCTCAAACGAGAATTATAAAGTAAAACTTTATCACTAATGCTAAAACTTTTTCTTGAAAGAAATTTATCATGGTAAATTTTCATCTTTTTTTTTAATATGCAAGCATTATAATATGCATCATTTCTAATATCTTCTAACTATTGAATTTTTAATTTTCGATAAGATTGTGCATTTTCAAGATTAAGATGACATTGTTTAATAGCCCAAAATGATTTATGTTCTAGTTCCACAGGTAAATGGCAAGATTTACCATAAATTAACCTAAATGGTGACATACCAATAGGAGTTTTAAATGCAGTTCTATAAGCTCAAAGTACATCTTCCAAACGAAGACTCCAGTCTTTCCTATTAGGATTAACAACTTTTTCAAGAATAGACTTTATTTATTTATTGGATAATTCTACAAGTCCATTACTTTGAGGATGATAAGCAGTAGAAACTCTATGAGATACATGATATTTCTTAAAAAGAGTTGCTACTCCTTTGTTATAAAAATGTGTACCCCTATCACTAATAATAGCTTTAGGAATTCCAAATCTATTAAATATGTTATCTTTAACAAAAGATACAACTGCCATATAATCATTTGTTCTAGTGGCTTTTGCTTCAATCCATTTAGATACATAATCCACTATAAGTAAAATATAAATATTTCCAAAAGAAGAATGAAAAAGACCCATAAAATCAATGCCTCATACATAAAAAATTCACAAACTAAAATAGTATTTAAAGGCATTTAATCTCTTTTGGAAATATTCCAACTCTTTGACATTCATTACATGCTTTAACAAAGAAATATGAATATTTATATAAAGTAGGACAAAAGAATCCACTTTCAAGAATTTTACGAGCAGTTCTTTTGTGACCAAAATGACCTCAACATTCAAATGAATGACAAAAATTCAAAATAGATTAAATTTCATTATTTGGTACACATCTATGAATTATATTGTCTGCACATATTTTATAAAGATATCAATTATCCCAAAGAAAATGTTTTGAATCATTTCTAATTTTATCCTTTTGAGCTTTAGACAAATTTTTAGGAAAAACGTTGGTAACAATAAAGTTAACAATATCAGCGTACCAGGGTGAATTTCCATGTAATGCGTAAAGGTGCTCATCTGGAAATAAATCAGAAATAGGAGATACTTCACCATTATAAGTCAATCGACTTAAATGATTAGCCACCATATTCTCTGCTCCTTTTTTATCTCGAATTTCAATATCAAATTCTTGTTAAGAAGTCTTGGTTTTGATTCTTTCTTCTTTAACAGGTATTTAAGGGTTGAATGATCAGAATAAACAATTACTTTAGTTCCCGATAAATAAGATCTAAATTTTTCTAAAGAAAAAATAGCATAATAAAGTTCTTTTTCAGTTGTGGTATAATTACACTGAGCATCATCAAATATTTTAGAGACATAATATATCACATGAGGAACTTTATCTATTTTTTGGCCTAGAACAACTCTAACTGCTTTATCACTTGCATCACACATAATTTCAAATGGATAATTCCAATTAGGAGGTTGTATAATAGGTGAATAAATAAATTTCTCTTTTAATAAATTGAAATTTTGTTTACAACCTTTATCAAAATTAAATGGATGATCTTTTTGTAATGACTTACATAAAGGTTGAGCAATTTTTGAGAAGTCTTTAATAAACTTTCTATAAAATCCAGCATGACCTAAAAATGATCTTACCTCTCTTATCGTAGAAAAATAAGAAAGAGATTTTATCACATCTACTTTAGTCTTATCAACATCAAGTCCTTTTGCAGAAACATGCCCTAAAACAATTCCTTGTTCTACCATAAAATGACATTTTTCATAATTAAGAACAAGATTAGAATCAACACACCTTTTAAGTACAAGTTCCAAAATTTCCAAACATGAATCAAATGAGTTTCCATAGACAGTGAAATCATCCATGAAAATTTCAATAATATTTGTAACAAAATCAGAGAAAATGGACATCATACATCGTTGAAAAGTTCCAAGGGCATTACAAAGACCAAAAGACATTCTTCTATATGCATATGTTCCAAATGGACATGTAAATGTTGTCTTTTCTTGGTCTTCGGAGGCAATTACAATTTGAAAATAACCAGAATAACCATGAAGATGACAATAATGAGAACGATCAGCTAGTCGTTCCAACATTTGATCTATGAATGGAAGGGGAAAATGATCTTTTCTAGTTGATGCATTTAATTTTCTATAGTCTATACAAACTCTCCAATCATTTTGTACTCTAGTAGGAACTTTTTCACCTTCTTGATTTTCAACAATAATTATTCCAGATTTCTTTGGTACAACATGTACAGGACTTACCCAATGTGAATTCGTGATAGGATAAATGACACCAGTATCAAGTAATTTTAATATTTCAGATTTAACTACTTCTATCATAGGAGGATTCCATCTTCTTTGTGATTCCCTTGTTAGTTTAAAACAATCTTCTAATAGTATCATATGCATGCATGTAGATGGACTAATTCCTTTAATATCAGCTAATGTCCAACCAATAGCAGATTTATTATCTCTAAGCACAGAAACTAGTCTCTTTTCTTGAGAAGATGAAAGCTTATTAGCTATAATAACATGTAATGTTTCACTTTCACCTAAATATGCATATTTAATATTAGACGGTAAAGGTTTAAGCTCAAGAGATGGAGGACAAATAACATATGGCATCATTTTATCATGAGAACTAGATAATGCAATTTTTTACTCAACTTCAGAACATATAGATAATTCTTTTACAACTTTTTTAAGTTTATAATCACATTTAACAGATAAAGTATCAATAATATTTTTTCATCAATACTTAAGTTCATAATTGATTGCATCATTTCAGTATAACTCAAATCAAATATATCATTAACAAATGGATCAATTATATCAATAAACGAAACTGTAGAACAATCATCAAAAGGATACTTCATAGCATCAAATATATTAAATGAAATAATTTCACCATCAAATTCCATAGATAAAGTACCTTGATTTACATCAATTTTAGTTCTAGCAGTTTTTAAGAATGGTCTTCCTAATAAAATAGGTGAATGAGAAGAAGAATTTTGACAATCTTCTGTTTTTAAAATATAGAAGTCTGCAGGAAACAATAACTCGTTTACTTTAACCAAAACATCTTTTATAACTCCTTCAGGATAGGCCACGGAGCTATCAGCTAACTGAATAACAATTCTAATAAGCTTTAATGGTCTTAAATTTAAAGAATTATAGATTGAGAAAGGCATAAAATTTATTGAAGCACCTAAGTCAAGCATGCATCGTGAGACAATTTTGTCACCAATAGTACAAGAAATTGCAAACATACCTGTATCTTTTTTTTTAGGATGAAGTTTCTTTAGGAGTACAGCAGAGACACATTCCCCCACACTAATTCTCTCATTACCCCTAAGTTTCTTTTTATTAGTACATAATTGTTTTAAGAACTTAGCATAACGAGGAATTTGTCTAATAGCATCTAAAAAAGGAATATTAACTTCTACTTTTTTAAATACTTCCAGGACATCTTTTTCTTCTTCATCTTTCTTATTTTTAGCCAATCTATTAGGAAATGGTGGATTCATTTTGGGTACAAAAGAAGATTCTCCTATTTGAGGTTTATTTTCAGAATTTATTGAACTAGGATTTGGATCAGATCTAGTCTCATTTTCTTTCTTCTCCTTTGGTATTTTTGGTTCTTCTAATTCTTTACCATTTCTAAAAAATATAGCACTAACATTTTCTCTAGGATTTAGTGGTTCATCTTTTCTTTTACAATCCAGGAATTAACATAGGCTTTATTTCTTATCTCTTCTAATTCTTAAATATGCATTTTTTTATGAGATTGTGCATCATCAAGATTAAGATGACATTATTTTATGGCTCAAAATGCCTTATGTTCTAATTCCATAGGTAGATGACAGGCTTTACCATAAACCAACCTAAATGGTTGCATACTAATAAGGGTTTTGAATGTTGTTCTGTACGCCCAAAGAACATCTCCCAATCGAAGGTTCCAATCTTTCCTATTATGATTGACTACTTTAGCTAGAATAGACTTAATTTCCCTGTTAGAGATTTCAGCAAGTTCATTTGTTTGAGGATGATAGGCAGTAGAAACCTTATGAGAAACATGATATTTTTTAAACAGAGTTTCTACTACCTTGTTGCAAAAATGCGTACCTCTGTCACTGATGATGGCCTTTGGAATTCCAAATCTATGGAATATGTTATCTTTGATAAATGTCACAACTGCTTTGGAATCATTCGTTCGAGTTTCCTTTGCTTCAATCCATTTGGAAACATAATCCGCTACAAGTAAGATGTAAGTATTTCCAAAAGACGAAGGAAAATGTCCCATGAAATCAATGCCCCATACATCAAAAAGTTCACAAACTAATATAGTTTTCAAAGGCATTTCATCTCTCTTAGATATATTACCAACTCTTTGACATTCATTGCACGATTTAACAAAGTATTATGCATCTTTGTTAAGAGTAGGCCAATAAAATCCACTTTCAAGAATTTTTCTGGCAATTCTTTTTGGTCCAAAATGACCTCCACATTCAAAAATATCACAAAAATTCAATATGGATTGAATTTCATTATTTGAGCCTTAGATAGATTATTTGGAAATACTTTGGTAACAATATCATTAATCATATCAGCATACCAAAGTATAATTCCATGCAATGCATAAAGATGATCATCAGGAAATAAATCAGAGTTACGAGATACTTCCCCGTCATATGTCAGTCGACTCAAATGATCAACAAGATTCTTTGCTCCCTTATTATCTCATATTTCAAGGTCAAATTCTTGGAGTAAAAGAATTCATCTGAGTAGTCTTGGTTTAGACTCCTTCTTTTAAAGGTACTTTAGAGTTGCATGATCTGAATAAACAATAACATTTGTTCCCAACAGATAATATCTAAATTTCTCTAGAGCAAACATAACAAAGTAGAGTTCCTTCTCAGTTGTGGTAGAATTGCATTGGATATCATCAAGTAATTTAGATGCATAATATATCACATGAGGAACTTTATCTATTTTCTGACCTAGAACAGCTCAAACTGCTTTGTCACTAGCATCACACATTATCTCAAAAGGAAAATTCCAATTAGGGAGTTGAATGATAGGTGATGAAATCAATTACTCTTTCAACAATTTAAATGCATGTTTACAACCTTCATCAAAATTGAATTTATGTTCTTTTTGTAATAGTTTGCATAAAAGTTGAACAATTTTAGAAAAATCCTAAATAAATGTTCTATAGAATCCAGCGTGGCCTAAAAAGGATCTTACATCTCTTACCGTAGAAGGATAAGGAATAGATTTAATCACATCAATCTTGGCTTTGTCAACAGCCAGCCCTTTTGGTGAAACTACGTACCCTAAAACAATTCCTTATTCTACCATAAAATGACACTTTTCATAATTGAGAACAATGTTAGTTTCAACACACCGTTTAAGCACAAGTTCCAAATTTTCTAAACATGAATCAAATGAATTTTCATAGACAGTAAAATCATCCATAAAAATTTCAATGATATTTGTGACAAAATCAGAAAATAAGCAATCTGAAAAACCTAAGAGGGGGGTGAATTAGGTTTTAACCAATTTTTCCAACTTTAAATCAAACAATACTTTCTAAGACAACAAATATCAAACACTTGGTGCTCAAACAGTGTGTGAAAGAACACAACGATTTATAGTGGTTCGGTTTATCCAACAAAACCTAATCCACTACCTTGAGCTATCTACTAAAGGATTTCACAAAACCTTTCAATAATTTAGTACAAGATATTACAATAGAGGCTCACCCAATTCACCTTAGGGTTTTATACACAAACCTCTTACCCAATCAAGGGTCACTCAACACTTTGAGTTTTACACTATAACCTTGATTATACACTTATCTCTAATACAACAATTAATGAAATAGAAACACTTAAGACAGTCGCAATTATCTATAATTCAAGGCTTACTCTAACCCTTAGAGTTTTAAGCTCAATGCAACCTTGAATAAAACTAACAAGATAAGAATATGAAGAGTTTGATATAGATATCACCTTAATGTGAAGATATATCAATTTGAAGCATAAGTACCTCATTGAGTAATATGTGTCTCTAGATTGCTCAAGAACACCAATATTGTAAAGACCCTAATGATTTGAAGCAACCTTCAATTTGAAGCATAACCCTAATGATTTTGTAAAGACCCTTCTTTGATGATTTTCACAATGTAAATGTTATGAAAGGGTTTCAAAATGATTTCAACATGTTCTATGAAGAGTAGGAATCATATTTTTGCGCAAAAAGTTGTGGTAGTGAGTTTTTTAAACAATTGGGTATTTATATGTATGCACCAACGGTCATAAAAATGACTGTTAGAATCCTACTCAGGAGAAGTGACGAGCGTGTCGTTGCGCTATCAAATTAATACCAAACTCAACCAACTTATATAGTTAGTGCAAGTAAGGGTCGAACCCACAGAGACTTGTAAAATTTTAGAACAAGTAAACTAATCAAGATTAGGGGGGAAAGATTTGATTTTAATTTTAAAAAAATAAACTTTAAATAAATTTACTCACAAATTAATTAAGAATCAAAGAAAAGAAAAACGTTAGCAAGGACTTTGTATTTCGGTTTTACTTATTCGGGATTAATCATTGATAATAACCTATTTGAGTAGTGACTTAGAATTCCGCGTAGCGCAGCAAATTCCGATTCCTGTATAGTTAGGTTAATTCCCGAGAAGCACGGCAAATTAACTTTAACCTGATTAAACCAAATTACCGAATTGCTCGCATAAGATAGTCAATCAAGTTATTAAGCATAAGGACAACATCAACACAAATTACATAAAATTAATGGCCAATTAAAATCATGCAATTCGTTTCAAACAATTCCCTATTAATTAATCAAACACAGATTTAAATTAATCAATAGTTACTACTTTTGGTTACCGAAAACCGATTCTGCATAACCCTAGTTAATCAATTATGTAAAACAATTAAGATGGCCAATAATAATTGAAATAACACAATTGATAGAATAAAACCAAGAATTGTTCAAATACTCAAATAAAAGTAATGATTCCTTGAAAAGATCGGGTTTTTAATTGCAAAACGTAAATCTCATATTCCCGAATAACATAAACCTAATACATGTCCTTGCCAACTATAAACGTTTACTCACAAAACATAAAGGAAAACATCATAAAAAGATTAAGGGAAAGAGAGAAACTCATTAGTTGGAAATCCGATTTCCCGAGAAGCTCCCACCCTTTGATCTCCTACAATGCTTGGACATATTGCGAACGATGATCTGAGTAGTCCGGTCGACTGCACCATCATCCGCAAGTGTTCCAGAGAGCTCTGGACATTCTACGGACGATGAGATGAGAGGTTTGGTCGACCGCATGATCTATGGTCGACCGCACTACAGTTAGGTTGACCGCACATGCATTCAAACTATGCAAAACAAGATTCCAATAAACTCCAAGAGTTTGTGGAATACATTTCATAGAATTTAAAGTATGTGCATGTATTTTGAAAATCATTTCAAATACCCAACTCATGTTTTATCTATATGAAGTGCATTTTAAAAACATATCATTTTTATTGAGCAACCTATAAAAATTATTACTCATAGAGGTAGACCTAGAGACACCTAATAGATATAAAAAGAAATAACACTGCACCTCTAGATCCTATCTAATCCAGAAATTGCTTATCTTCAACGCTTGACATCATACGATCTTTGCTGAAGACTTGAAACTTTGATCTTGCATGGATTAGATATATGAATCCTAAAAGACCAACACTTATACAATTAAGCCATTAGTCCTTATCAATGTTTGTCATTAATCAAAATTAAGACATTAAAAGCTTTAGGGCTTTCATAGTCTATGGGCATGTAAAAGTAGTCTTACCTTGGTCTTCTGAGGCAATAGTAATCTGAAAATAACCAGAATAACCAATAAGGAAACAATAATGAGAACGATCAGATAGACATTCTAATATTTGATCCACGAAAGGAAGGGAAAAATGGTATTTCCTAGTCAATGCATTAAGTTTCCTGTAGTCTATGCAGACTCTCCAACCATTTTGCAATCTATTAGGAACTTTCTCACCTTTAGAGTTCTCCACAATAGTTATTCCACTTTTTTTTTGAACAATATGTACAAGACTTACCCAATGTGAATCTGTGATTGGGTAGATGACACCAGCATGAAGAAGTTTTAGAATTTTAGCTTTTACTACTTCCATCATAAAAGGGTTTAGTCTCATTTGTGACTCTCTGGTTGGTTTAGCTCCATCTTCTAATAATATACGGTGCATGCATGTTGATGGGCTAATACTTTTAATGTCGGCTAAATTACTGGTAGTTTTGTTGTCCCTGAGCACATAAACTAACCTCTCTTATTGGCAAGATGAGAGATTGTTAGCAATAATAACATGTAAAGCATTACCTTCACTCAAATATGCATATTTCAAATGAGAAAGTAAAGCTTTAAGCTCAAGTGACGGGGGAGAAATAACAGATGGTAAGATTTGATCATGTGAGCTAGGTAATGCAATTTTTGAATTACTAACAGGACATGTAGATAAATCATTGACAGCTTGTTTGAGTTCATTGTCACGTTCTATGACGAGCGTGTCATTGCACTATCAAATTAAATTTCGAACTTTAACTAACTTATGTAGTTAGGGAAAATAAGGGTCAAACCCACAAGAACTTGTAAAATTCCAAAAAAAGTAAACTGATCAAGATTTGGGGGGAAATATTCAATTTTTATCTAAAAGGATAAAACTTTAAATAAAACAACTCACAAATCAATTAAGAATCAATGGATAGAAAAACGTTTGCAAGGACTTTATATTTCAATTTTATTTATTCGGGACTAATCATTGATAATAACCTATTTGAGTAATGACTTAGAATTCCGCGTAGCGCAACAAATTCCGATTCCTGTGAAAGTTAGGTTAACTCCCGAGAAGCACGGAAAATTAACTTTAACCTAATCAAACTAAATTACCGAATCGCTCGCATAAAATAGTCAATTAAGTTATTCAGCTCGAGGACAACATCAACACAAATTACATAAAATTAATGATCGATTAAAATCATGCAATTCGTTTCAAACAATTCCCTATAAATTAATCAAACACATATTTTAATTAATCAATAGTTACTACTTTTGGTTACTGAAAATTGATTCTGCATAACCCTAATTGAACATGTTTGTAAAACAATTAAAATGGTCAATAATAATTGAAATAACACAATTGATAGAATAAAACCAAGAATTGTTCAAATACTTAAATAGAAATAATGATCCCTTGAAAAGATCAGATTTTTAATGACAAAACAAAAATCTCATATTCCCGAATAACATAAACCTAATACATGTCATTGCCAACTAAAGAAAACTACTCACAATGCATAAAAGAAAACATCATAGAAGGATTAAGGGAAAGAGAGAAACTCATTAGACGGAAATCCGATTTTTCAAGAAGCTCCAACCCTTGATCTCCTACAATGCTCGGGAACAAAATATCTAAGGTGCTTGACCCCAAAAACTAAACTATTAAGTCCTATATATACCTAAAAAAGGTCCTAGAGTTAATTACACAAGAGTCCTAATTAGAAACTACTTAAAAATAGCTTAAAACTTCAATTCGAAGAGTAGACATCCGAGACTGCAAAGTGGACGCCTGAGAAGATCGAGACGCGTCCACTTGAATGCTTGATGCTGTCAAACTTCTGAGAGTGGACGCGTGAGGTCTGGTGGATGCGTCCACCTTCAGGCCTTGCGAGTCCACTTCTTCTTTCTTCCAAATATCCATCTTCAATCTTCTAATCTTTTCCAATTTTGTCTAAACATCTTCTAAAACTCCCAAAGATCTGAAAACAAAAGTATAAGTGTAAAGAATCATTAAAAGTACCAAAACACATAATTAGCTAGATTTAAACTTAATAAACAACATGATAAACACTAGAAAACCAAGCTAATTACGGTTTAATCATTCCACAGATAAAATGTCAAGAACATTTTCATCTATGCTCAAGTCATAATGGATTGCATCATTTCAGTGTAGCTCAAATCAAATATATCTTCAATAAGTGGATCTATAATATCCACAACAAAAATTGTACAACATTCATCTAAAGGGTATTTCATGGCATCAAATATGCTAAAAGAAATTTTATCACCATCAAATTCCATTGATAAAGTACCTTCATTTGCATCAATTTTAGTTCTAGCAGTTTTCAGAAATGGTCTACCTAACAGAATAGGTGACTGTAATTGAAAAACCTATGAGGGGGGGTGAATTAGGTTTTAACAGATTTTTCCAAACTTAATTCAAGCACTACTTTCTAAGACAACAAATAACAAATACTTGGTGTTCAACCAATGTGTGAAATAATGTGTTCAAGAAATTGACAAACAATACAACGATTTATAGTGGTTCGGTTTATCTAACAAAACCTAATCCACTACCTTGAGCTATCTACTCAAGGATTTCACAAAACTTTTCACTAAATTAGTGCAAGAGGTTGCAATAGAGGCTCACCCAATTCCCTTAGGGTTTTACAACACAAACCTCTTACCCAATCAAGGTTCATCCAACTCTTTGAGTTTTACACAACAACTTGGATTACACACCTATCTCTAATACAACAATTAATGAAATAGGTACACTTAATACAATCACAATTTTCTATGATTCAAGGCTCACTCTAACCCTTAGAGTTTAAGCTCAATGCAACCTTGAATAAAACATACAATATAAGAAAATGAATAGTTTGATATAGATATTACCTTAGTGTGAAGATATATCAATTTAAAGCATAAATACCTCCGTGTGTAATACTTTCTTCTAGATTGCTCAAGAACACCGATGATTTAGTATAAACCCTTTTTTTGAGAATTTCACAATGTAAAATGTTATATTTGGGTTCCAAAATGCTTTCAAGATGTTCTATATAGAGTAAGAATCAGATTTTTGTTCAAAAAGTCATTCTATTGAGCTTTTCAAACAATTGGGTATTTATATGTGTGCTCCAACGGTCATAAAAATGTCTGTTGGAATTCCACTCAGGAGAAGTGTGGTCGATTGCATATCAAACGGGTCGTCCGCACGTGTTCCAGTGAGCTTTGGACATACTGCGGACGATGATCTGAGTAGTCCGGTTGACCGTACCATCATCCGCAAGTGATCCACAGTATTGTGACATTTATCAAGGACAATATATTCCATAGATTTGGAATACCAAAGGCCATCATCAGTGACAGAGGTACGCATTTTTGCAATAAGGTAGTAGAAACTCTGTTTGAAAAATATCATGTTTCTCATAAAGTTTCTACTGCCTATCATCCTCAAACAAATGGACTTGCTGAAATCTCTAACAGGGAAATTAAGTCTATTTTAGCTAAAGTAGTCAATCCTAATAGGAAAGACTGGAGCCTTAGATTGGGAGATGCTCTTTGGGCATATAGAACTGCATTCAAAACCCCTATTGGTATGTCACCATTTAGATTGGTTTATGGTAAAGCCTGTCATCTACCTGTGGAATTAGAACATAAGGCATTTTGGGCCATTAAAAAATGTCATCTTAATCTTGATGATGCACAATCTAATCGAAAACTGCAAATTCAAGAATTAGAAGAGATTAGAAATGATGCCTATGTTAATTCCTGGATTGCAAAAGAAAAGATGAAATATTACCATGACAAAAATATTTCAAGGAAAAATTTCAATATTGGTGATAAGGTTCTACTCTATAATTATCGTCTGAGACTGTTTCAAGGAAAGCTAAAGTCAAGGTGGATTGGCCCATTTGTTATCATTAATATCTTTAATCACGGGTCAGCGGAGGTAAAAAGTCTTCAAACGAGCAAAATTTTTAAAGTGAACGGTCATCTCCTGAAACCTTTTCATGAAGGATTTGTCGGACAAATTATCGATTCCATTTCTTTTGAAGACCCACCACCAGAAAGGAATTGAAATCTGTGCTCATCGAGTCTAAGACGTTAAACAAGGGCGCTGTATGGGAGGCAAGTCATCGCTTTCTTAAATACTTTTGAATTGTTTGATTTTACTTTTTCACTTTTTAGCTTGCAGGCCTAGCAGAAATTGTTGAATACGCGTCTTCTCGGATACTGAAAGATGGCGTATTCAAGTTAATTAAATGTCCAACAGTGATTAAACACGGCTTTAAATAGCCTGCTTAATTGTTGAAAGAATCACCAAACGATTTCTGCTAATTTCCTTTCAAGAGTAAATTCCATCTGCAAGGTATTTCTTTCCTTTTTACATTTTAGTTTGACTTTCCATCCCTTCTTTCTTTCTATCTCTTTGTTACATAATGGATGATTTAATAATGAAAATGAGAAGATATTATCCATTGCTCCCTATTAATTATTTGAGAAAAATCTATATGATGAGATTGGAGCGTATGAAATTACTAGTATCCATTGGAATGCCTGAGGATATTAGGTGGATAATTGAAGCTAAGGTCCGAATTAGTGGTGAACATCCAGCTTTTCCCAAACTTCCACCTGGGTTGGGGAAGAGTAGTTATGCAAAGAAACGAAGAGGTAAAAGAATGAGAGTCTGTTATAAATGTGCTAGATGGAACTGTGATACCAGTTGTCGTTCACTTGGGTATTTATCCGATAATCAAGAAGACAAAATTGCTTTCATTAAGAATGGACTGAGTAAAGAGTCATTAGATGATATCAAACTGACTCTTGATTCGAAATTCTAGTGGATACGTTCAAATGGAAATTCTCGGGTTATGGAAACAATTCAAAATTGAACAACTTCGGTACACTCTTCGGTATCTGAATTTAAAAGATCCCGTTTGCCAGTTTTTAAGAAAGCTGGATGAGCAGCATACCCCAGACTCATAGAAGGTGTTTGAAACCGTTACTGGACGTAAAACCAGAGGAAGATGTGAGCCACAATCACAACTACTTGTTTTTATTTGTTTCTTCCTTGATTTGTTTTATTTGTTTGTTTTCTTTTTAGTGTGTAACAGAATCACTTTTGAAGTCGTTACTATGGAAGGTTCACTAATCAGAAGTCTAACAAACATCGTTGTGTTTGGAGGAACGACCGTGGGTACTACTGTTTCGCATCTAACTACTGCTATCCAATTGGGAAGAGTACTAGCTCATAGAAACATTGGTCTAGTATACGGATGAGGAAATGCCGGATTAATTGGACAGGTTGCTCAAGCACACCAGTCATACCAAACACTTGTTCAAATTGAAACAAATCAACCAAACAAAGTTCTCGCGGTATGTGTAATTCTCACTCATCTAAAACAAATATATGGCAAAACAATTGGACATGAGGTACAAACAAAATCATTTTATGAACGCATGACACTCATGTTGCATAACTGTGATGCTTTCATAGTCATACCAGGAGGATATGAGGTTTTAGAATACTTGTTCAATCTAACATTCTGGTTTAACATGAAACTGCACACTAAACTAATTGGTCTTTTAAATGTTGATCACTACTTTGATGGTTTATTAGCATTTCTTGACATAGCTGTTACACATAAGCTTCTATCTCCAGTAGCACGAAGAATAATTGTATCTGCACCCACAACTAAGGAGCTATTGGATGAATTAGTAGCTTTTGTACCAGAGACAGATCCAGAAGTACCTCCAATTAATTGGTCAATTTCCGGTAACAAGCGAAAAAAAGATTCAGTGGATTTAGAGTTAAAGTTGTAAGTTTTTCTTTTTAAATAAATGTGTGTTATTTTCTTTTTATTAAAAGCTGTGGAATAATGTTATTTTATTTTTTGTTTTTCAAACTTTGTGTGTTTTTACATTGAGGACAATGTAATTCCCAAGTGTGGGGGGGTGGTTTGAGTAAAGAGTCAAGTGATTAATCTCATTTGATTCTTGATCCACACCTTTAAAAATTTATTTTGTTGAATAAATCATGCATGTATTATAACTTTTTAAGATGTTAGGTAATTTTGTGTTAAAATTTTCAATCCTTTTATAATTGTACCCCTTTCTGTAAAAATTTTTCGAATAAATCAATTGAATATCTTTGTAATTTGACAAAAATATTCTTATTTAACTAATGTGGCTAAATCCTTTTTGTTATGAAATCCAAAGTTAAAAACATTAGTATTGTGATTTGATGATAATGTAAGTTTACTGTGTGTTTTAGTACATTTAAGGTTATTTTCTATACGCTAGAACTTGTTCTTTCACATGCTTGAGACGAAATTTAATTAAGATCTTGGTTGATTTGGGGATGACATAAGGCCTTCTTTGATAGTTTGAGCCTTTCTGAACGAACCATACTTATATATATCCCTCGATCCTATTTTGAGCCAACATGCATGAATGGTTTCATTACCATTTAATTTCTTTGATAAATAGCCTCGTTTATTACTTTTCTATCCAAATACTTTATTGAGAATGTATTAATCATGTGTTAATCTGTATTGAAAAGTTATGAGGACTGCTGATAAAGGATTACGATATATTGTAAAAAAAGAACCGAAAGGTAAAAAGCTCATAGATGTGATCTCTTCAAAAAAAAAGAGTAAAAAAAAAGAAAAAAAAAAGAAAGAAAGAAATGAAGAGATATTATTGAAAAGGTTTTCTTCAAAGAAGTATAATTCATTCTCAATTTAAACTCTTGAAATATTTTGTATATTCCTATCCTTCGTTTGTAGCCAAATCCCGAGCTTAACATTACAAGCTTTAAAGTCCTATTTGACCCAAATCGACCAAAATTTTCATCATTAGTGGAGAGCATGTGACTTTACAAGTTTATAAGTTGTGTTGAGAAACTAAAAATGTATTTTTATTTACATAGTGACTTTGTTGTTATCTTTTCATTATACTGATATCATGTTTTAAAAAAAAAAAAAAGAAATTTAATAAGGATTTTATGTTTTTCACAGTCACATTTTGTTAACTTTGAATATTAATGTTAAACTTATAAATGATATTCAAGCACACGAGCACAATTGCTTTTCAAATAAAAAGGGGTTAATTGTGAAAGTTGTATTGAAATTAATATAATACTTTGTTACCTTATTAATCTTGTTTATGTTATTTATACTTGTATATTGTGTGTTTATATTTTGCTTGAGGACAAGCAAAGAGATAGTGTGGGGGAATTTGATGTACTCATAAATTAACTGATTTTTATACTATTTAATGACTATATTTTGTTTAAAAATAGGTTAATTGTGTCATTTAATTGATATATTTCACATTTCCTTTCTATTTCTTTGTTTATAAGTTTTTCAGTGTATTTTAGTACATTTTGGAGATAAAAAGAAGAAGAAGAAGAAGTGAAGATGAAAAAAAAAAAATCGATGAACAGTAACTCTGGTGAACAGTACCACCGTCGATGATGACATCACTGCTTACGTCATTAACAGTATCCGTCAGCTGGTCAAAGTCAACAAGTCAACCTGCTACAGTATCGGAAGTCAAAATGACCATTTTACCCCTAGAAATTTCCCTTACGTCATTAAATATGCTAGTTTCATTTCTCATTTGAGACACCAATTTAGCTCCAATCTTCTTCATTTATTTTGTAATTTCTTTCTTTTATTATTATCTTCATATTAATATAATTTCTAGAATTTTTAGAATAGTTTTCCAAGTCTTTTTGTAAAGTTTAGTAAAGAAATTCTGTCCGGATAATTTCAATATTTTCGGGGAGTATCTCTTTCAAATTTTCGTTCTAATGTTGATAAATTTCATCTTATATTTATTAAATATGGATTGTGAGTAATTTCATTTTGTTAGTAAGGATATGTGTTAAGTTATTAATAAATGGGATTATGAGATAATTCTCTTTGTACTTAATTTCTATTTGGATTTATTTAACTGGACTTATGGTCGGTTTACCCGCCTAGAGTTTATTTATTTTGCTTTATGCACTTTAAATATCGCAAATGGATAGCCGAGCGACCTATTAGTTTAATTTACTTTTATGTCTTTTATTTTATTTTTTTATGGAAGGCCGAGCCTCCATTCTTTTAGTTTAATTTATTTAAATGGCCGGTTGAACCGCCTAATTTGTTTAGTTAATATAAATCCAATCTTTCTTTATATATATACATATATATATATATATTTATTTAATATACTTATATATATATATATATATATTAATTAAGTATTTATGTAATTCCTGTTTTAATTAATATAATTATGTGAATTAATTGGATTGACAATCTAGTTAATAAACGTGATTATATAGCTAGGATTCTTAATCTTGTATTAATGATTCAAGTGGAATCTACTAATTTAATTGAGTTGTAGCTCTTGGCTTAATTAAATTAGTAGTGGAATTATATAATTTAAATTGTATATAATTAAGCTGATTGTTATATACAATTTAATGTTGGTGATGGCTTATTTACTTAATGCAATTTGATTGAACATCCTATGCACGCTGGTTGGTAGTGGTGTTTAATTAAATTAGAGATTAATATGCCTGAGCTGATCGGGATTAATCTAATTTGTAAGGATAGAAATCTGTCTGAGCTGATCGGGATTCTAAAACCAATTACTTAATAATGTCTTGATCTATGATTAATCCCATGAAAAATATAATTTGATACTAATTCCTTGCTAACGCTTTTTTTATATCATTTATATTCCAAATTCCTTTTTAATTCTATTCTCAAAATACCAAAAAACCCCCCCAAACCCTTTCCAATTAATGGTTTTAATTTAAGAGTTGACAAATCTCTGTGGATTCGATCCCTACTTTCCCTATCTACATAGGAATTGTTAGGTTTAAATTTGAGAGCCGTACGGCAGGCATCGTCACAAGCCATTACTCAAAGAGGTTATTGTATTTCAAATTGATATATCTTCATATTAAGGTGATATCTATCAAACTTTTTATCTCTTATTATTGATTGTAATTGTATCAAGGTTGCAAGTAGCGTAAAATCCTAAGTGTTAGGGTGAGTCTTGTATAGGTTGTTTTATTTTCAAAGTTTATTTGTAAAACCTTTGGGTGAACCTAGAATTGAATTGTATTGTTAGAATTCACTAAGGAGATTGGTGATATTATTGTATAATCAAGGTTGTGTTGTAAAACTCAAGGGTTGAGTGAATCTTGATTGGTTGAGAGGTTATTTGTAAAACCCTACGGTGAATTGGGTGAGCCTATTTTGTAATCTCATTCATTTGCTAAGTGTAGGAATTTGATAAAATCCTTGAGTAGGTAACTCAAGGTCGTGGATTAGGTTTTGTTGGATAAACCGAACCACTATAAATCTTTGTCTTCATTACTTTACTTTTTGCATTTTATTTGAACACATTTTATTCACACAACTAGCACACCAAGTGTTTGATATTTGTTGTCAAAGAGGTGTTTTATTGAATTAGGTTGAAAAATCAGATTAAAAACCTAATTCACCCCTCCCCCCTCTTAGGCTTTTCAGAACCTTATGAGAAACATGATATTTCTTAAACAGAGTTTCTACTACCTTATTGCAAAAATAAGTACCTCTGTCACTGATGATGGCCTTTGGAATTTCAAATCTATGGAATATGTTGTGCTTGATAAATATCACAACTGCTTTAGAATCATTCGTTCGAGTTGCCTTAGCTATAATCCATTTGTGAAAGCTCTAAAGCTTTTAATGTCTTAATTTTGATTAAATGACAACATAGATAAGGACTAATGGCTTTATTGTATTAGTGATGATCTTTTATGATTCATATATTTAATCCATGCAAGATCGAAGTTTCAAATCTTCAGGAATGAGCATTTTACAATGTTTGATACATATTCTATAAACTCTTCCTTACTTTGAATCCTTGCACTTAATTGTTTTACCTATCACATTGCATCAATATTTGTCATCATCAAAAAGGGGGAGATTGAAAGCCCTAAAGCTTTTAATGTCTTAATTTTGATTAATGGCAAACATTGATGAGGACTAATGTCTTATTTGTACAAGTGATATAGTTTTTGGATTCATGATCTAATCCATGCAACAACAAGATTTCAAGTCTTCAAGGAAGTATACAAGTCAAGACTATCAAGATTTGAAGACAAGCTTTTATTGGATTAGATAGGAACTAGAGGTATAGTTTTAGAGTTTAATATCTTTTGATATCTCTAGTTTTACCTCTAATTGAGTAATGGTTTCTAAAGGTTGCTCTATGAACTTAAAACGTTATTTCAAAATGTTTTTAATATGTTAAAATATGTTTTGGTATTTCGAAAACCATGCATCGTGATTTCAAAACTTAAATGGTTCATAAACTCTTGTTGGTTTGATACCATAACTTATATGGTTGATTGAAATCATCATTTGTGTGTTAGAGTATTTTTGATACACAAATGAACATGTTTCAGTCGACCTAAAGTGGTCCAGGTATCGTCCATAAGTTAGTTTATCTTGTGGATGCATGTGCTGTCAAATTTGTTCATCAGCCAACCTGTGGACGACCAGGAGGTCGACCGCAGTGAAGTGAGGTCGACCGCAGGTGAAGTCCATTCGACCGGAGGATGAAAAATCATCATCCGGTGGTTGTCCAGTGAGCTTGAGGATGATGGTGCGGACGACCAAGTCTGATATGCGGTCGATCGCACTTCCTGAGTGGGTTTCCAACAGCTTCATTTTTTTACCGTTGGGAACAAACCTTTAAATACCAAAACCTTTGGAATTCTTTCTAAAAAGATTTTTTGAGCAAAAACATTGAATATCTTGATCCTATAACATCTTAGAAACATTCCAAAACCCTTTCTAACATTAATCTTGTTAAAATCATTAAGAAAGGTTTTTACATTCAAATGTGAATTTTGAGCAATCTTGACAACCCTTTACTCAACGAGGTGATTGTGATTCAAATTGATAGATCTTCACATTAAGGTGATATCTATCAAACTCTCTATCTTTTATTATTGTTTGTAATTGTATCAAGGTTGCAAGTAGCATAAAGCTCTAAGGTTTAGGGTGAGCCTTGTGTAGGTTGTTTTGTATTCAAGGTTTGTTTTGTAAAACCTTTGGGTGAACCTTGATTGAATTGTATTGTTAGGATTCACTAAGGAGAGTGGTGAGATTATTGTATAATCAAGGTTGTGTTGTAAAAACCAAGGGTTGAGTGACCTTGATTGGTTTGAGAGGTTATTTGTAAAACCCTAAGTGAATTGGGTGAGCCTATTTGTATCTCATTTTTTGATTAGTGAAGGATTTGATAAATCCTTGAGTAGGTAACTCAAGGTAGTGGATTAGGTTTTGTTGGATAACCGAACACTATAATCATTGTGTTCATTGCTCTAATTTTTGCATTTTACTTGAACACATTATTTCTCACACAACTAGCACACCAAGTGTTTTGATATTTGTTGTCAAAGAGGTGTTTTATTGAATTAGGTTGAAAAATCGGATAAAAACCTAATTCACCCCCCCTCTTAGGTTTTTCAATCATTTGTATATATAATCCATGTAAGTAGATGTAAATATTTCCAAAAGACGAAGGAAAAGGTCATATGAAATCAATGCCCCATATATAAAAAGTTCACAATCTATATAGTCTTCAAAGGCATTTTTCTCTCTTAGATATATTACCACTCTTTGACATTCAGTGCAAGATTTAATAAGTAATATATATTCAGAGTTGGCCAATAAAATTCACTTTCAAAATTTTTCTAGCAGTTCTTTTTTGTCCAAAATGACCTCCACATTCAAAAGTATGACAAAATTCTGCGTATGGCATTCTCGCACAGCTTTTGAAAAGGTAGGGATCATCCCAAAAATAGTGTTTTGAGTCATTTCTAATTTTATCATTTTAAGGCTTAGATAAATTATTTGGAAATACTTTGGTAACATATAATAACCATATCAGCATACCAAGCTATACTTAAACAAGATTAATAAGGTAACAAGTGTTATATTAATTTCAATACACTTTCACAATTAACCCCTTTTTATTTTAAAAAACCAATTGTGCTCGTGTGCTTGAATATCATTTACAAGTTTAACATTAACATTCAAAGTTAACAAAATGTGACCGTGAAAAACATAAACCCTAATAATTTTTTTAAAAAAAACATGTTATCAATATAATGAAAGGATAATAACAAAGTCACTATGTAAATAAAAATACATTCTTAGTTTCTCACCACAACTAATAAACTTTGCACTCCATACTCTCCACTAATGATGAAATTGTTTTAGGTCAATTTGGGTCAAATAGAACTTTTAAGCTTGTAATGTTAGGCTTGGAATTTAGCTACAAACAATGATAGGATATACAAAATATATCAAGAGTTTAAATTGAAAATGAATTACCACCTCTTGACAAAACCTTAGCTATGATATCTCTTTCATTTTTTTTTCTTTTCTTTTTTTTCACACTTTCTTTTTTTTTTCTCTTCTTTTTCTCTTTTTTTTTTTAAGAGATCATATAATGAGCTTTTTACCTTTCAATTTTTGAACAATATCTTGTAATCCTTTATCAACAGTGTTCATAAGTTTTCGATACAGATTAACACATGTTTAATGCATTCTCATAAGTATCTGCATAGAAAAGTAATAAACTTGCTATACATCAAAGAAATTAAATGGTAATGAAACCATTCATACATGTTGGCTCATGATATACTCAAAATTCTGATTTTTATGTTATTTAATGATATATTTTGTTTGAAAATCGGTTAATTATGTTATTTAATGGATATATTTCAGTTTCCTTCTATTTCTTGTTTGTAAGTTTTTCAGTGTATTTTAGTTCATTATGGAGATAAAAGAAATAAGAGGTTTGAGAGTTTTAAATATATATATATATATATATATATATATTATTATATTCTATATCATCCGATGACATGACGCAATAAGAAGACACACGTGGCGCAATAAAGATGACAAGTGGCGCAATCAGAAGGTGACAAGTGGCGCTTCTAAAAGTCGCAATTTGCACCAATGAAGACACAACATATGGCGAAGTTGGGGAACTAGGCCCACCACAAATTTTCAAGACTTTGGGGTGCAAAATGACCATTTTGCCCTGATTTTTGTGGCTATAAATAGGAAGCTTATTTTTATGATTTAGACACCAATTTAGCTCCAATCTTCTCAATTTCTTTTGCAATTTATTATTTCATTACTGTCTTCATCTTATTATTTTTTCAAATTTTTTAGAATAATATTTCAAGGCTTTTGTAATATTTAGTAAAGAATTCTGTCCGCTAATTTCATTATTTCCGGGGAGTTTATCTTTCAAGTTTTCTTTAATGTTTTAAATTTCATCTTATATTTATTAAATATGTATTGTGAGTAATTTCCTTTTGTTAGTAAGGATATGTGTTAAGTTATTAATAATGGGATTATGATATAATTTTCTTTGTACTTAATTCCTATTTGGATTTATTTAACTGGACTTATGCGGTTTACCCGCCTAGTCTTTATTATTTTGCTTTGCCTTAAATATCGCAAATGGATGGCCGCCACCTATTAGTTTAATTCTTTTATGTCTTTTATTTTCTGTATTATGGAAGCCGAGCCTCCTAACTAGTTTAGAGACAGGGTGA
>SRSM01000445.1:0-35814 GCA_019593545.1 Apocynum venetum
TAGTGCTACTGTTTCTGAATCTCTGATAAAGTCTTATGGATTAGTAGTAGCTATCTGATGGAGAGAATTGAGACAAGCCTGTGCACTTCTGTCTAATGCTTTAAATTCTCACCTTAGTTTCATTGGTAAGATACCATGCTTACATCTTTTCTTAAGCTGATATATAATGTCTTTTGGTAAATTTCAGACTATCAGTTACATGGCTGAACGTGTTGTTGGGCATGGATCTTTTGGAGTTGTTTTCCAGGTTAGTCTTTGTTGTCATCCGTTTCTTGAAATTGGTGTAATCATAAGAATCCGGTACTGATGCAGTGATGTTAGCCCAGGAATAATTTGACATGCTGCTGACTTGCACCTTGATGATAACCCTGGGAAATATTGTTTACTTAGACTCTTTTTCTTGATTGCTCAGGCAAAATGTCTAGAGACTGGTGAGACTGTTGCTATTAAGAAGGTTCTTCAAGACAAGAGATATAAGAACCGAGAACTGCAGACTATGCGCCTTTTGGACCACCCAAATGTTGTATCATTGAAGCACTGCTTCTTTTCAACTACTGAAAAAGATGAATTATATCTCAATCTGGTGCTTGAATATGTCCTGAGACTGTTCACCGTGTTATCAAACACTACAACAAGTTGAACCAAAGGATGCCCCTTGTTTACGTGAAGTTGTATACATATCAGGTATCTTTTTGTTTGATGTGTTTGATGCTTTAACTTGATTTCCTTCGCCCTAGACCATGTTTTCATTCTTTGAAAGTCTGTGTAATAGCTAAGTCCTCTCTAATTTATGATTGTGGAACATTCTATTTCAGCACTTTGTTAGAAGGGAAGTTTGTGTAATTGTTATATGGCATTTAAAAATTGTTTCCCAAATTGCCTTTAACTTCCAAGTCTTGGTTCCTTTCAGTATTTGGAGGTTTCAAATATAAGAAAGCACTTTCATTTACTAGGATAGGAACTGACTATAATTGGGCTGCCTTATGCCTGAATTTCAATTGAACAAATAATAAGATTGGGAAACAAATAATTGAGTGATAATTGTTTGAGTTGTTCTAAGCTTCTCATGCTAGGATCTAAGCGCACATAGGCCAGTACGTGTTATTTGTGGATTATGTATGTCTTTTCATTACTGCGCTTTGGCTATCTATTGCTTTTTTTCTATTAAATTACTAATTTAGTATGTTAAATTGCCTTTTAATTTTCTGATGTAATACTGCTAAATGATATTCGTCATTATTGGTAGTTCAAATTGATAACTCAGTTATGTATAGTTAAGTTTCAATTTTTCTACCATCAAATTATGATATCCTGCTCATATTGCAGATTTTCCGGGCACTGTCTTACATCCATCGCAGTATCGGAGTATGCCATCGTGACATCAAGCCCCAAAATCTTCTGGTACAGTAACATCTTCATCTGTTTGCATTTCCTTTTTTTAATTGGTATTCTTATTTATTGTGTACCAAGACATAACAATGTATTATATCCCAGGCTGAGCAATATTTACAATTTTGTACTACATTTGGTATTAGATCCTCCTTTCCTTTTTTTCTTCCCGGGGGAGGGGGGTTGGTGAGGTTGGAGGGTGTTAATTTAATTGCTTTTTATGATGGTTGTACTGTTGACATCCTAATTATTTTTAGTACTGTCGTTGTCTTCACGTCCGTCTCTGGGGCTGTTTGAATTTGTTTTTTTTTTTTTTTGGTTACCTTTTTTAGTGTGCTGCTGCTGGCGCTACCTTCTTTTCCTGTACAAAGATACTGGTCAGCCTATTTCTTGAATAATAAGCATGTGTCTTGTCACAGGTGAATCCTCATACTCACCAAGTGAAATTATGCGACTTTGGTAGTGCTAAAGTCTTGGTATGTTTTCTCTCCTGTTCCTCTTGTATACTTGGTGTTCTTGTTAACCTAGATTTGTGACAAGTGACAAATTTGATTCTCACCATGGCAGGTTAAAGGGGAGCCAAATATTTCTTACATTTGCTCTAGGTATTACAGAGCACCTGAGCTTATATTTGGGGCAACTGAATATTCAAGTAGCATTGATATTTGGTCAGCTGGCTGTGTTCTTGCTGAACTACTACTTGGACAGGTAGATAATAGGTTCTTCATGCAATAGGCTTTCATCTTTTGATTATATGGTATCTATCATATATATCTTGGTTACTTTTGATTTCAGCCTTTGTTTCCTGGTGAGAGTGGAGTAGACCAGCTTGTTGAGATCATCAAGGTACTTTTATCTATCTTCCTATTCGTATTAGTTGTTTTAATGGTAGTTGTAGATGTGTGAATAGCTTAGCATTGAGAACTGCCCCCCTCAGGGATGAAGTGAAATTGGTTACTTAGACGAGTTGTCGAGGAGCTTTGTTTTGGTGGGGTTACTAAATGGTTTCATCATTTGGCTTTTTTCTGTCTGTTAAGCATTTTGCTGATTGAAATTTTGCAGGTTTTGGGTACTCCAACAAGGGAGGAAATTAAATGTATGAATCCCAACTATACGGAATTCAAATTTCCACAAATTAAAGCCCATCCATGGCACAAGGTACCAACTAATTGTATTCTTTCTTTTGGCTGGAGTAAATTATACTTCTGCCTTCATGAGTGTTTCTTTCTGTCATCAGATATTCCACAAGCGCATGCCTCCAGAAGCTGTTGATCTGGTTTCAAGACTCCTCCAGTATTCTCCCAATTTACGTTGCACAGCTGTGAGTATTTTGGAGCTCTATACTTGGATGTTTATCCCAACTTACATTGTTCTAGTAGTTGATACTCTCTTGTGGAGCTTGATTGACAATTGAATGGATTTGAGTGCAGTTGGATGCTTTGACGCATCCTTTCTTTGATGAGCTACGTGACCCAAATGCTCGCCTACTAAATGGACGCTTTCTCCTCCATTGTTCAACTTTAAACCTCATGGTATGAAATTCTTGAACAGACTGATGATATTAGATGTTACTCCATATTGAGATTATTTAAAGATCTGTTAAAATTGCTGCTGATTTTGCCTTCAGAGTTGAAGGGTGTACCCGTGGAAACACTTATCAAATTGATTCCAGAGCATGCCCGAAAGCAGTGCCCCTTTCTCACACTGTGAATGTTGGAAGGTTGAGACAAAGCAAGCAAGCATGCATGGAAGTCATGATGCTTTCTATCCTAGATCTTCTGTTTTATATTCTACTTTACTGCGTTTTCCTGTATCTCTTTGTTTTGTAAGAGCAGTTTTAGGGAAACGCTATCAACTCGAACACCCAATTCTAACTGGAATATATTTATCGTGCACTTTGTTGTCCAGATATTGTAACATTATGTGGATAAAGGATGAACAACCTATCTAAAGTCTACTTTCTTGTGATTCTCAATGTAATTTATCTGAATGATTTGCCAAGCTTTTGCCTCTAGTCTCAAACATCTTTCTTCTCTATCAAAAACATGTTAGCATTCAGCTCATGCGTTCAACCAATTAAGGGCGTTCATTATTCCGTTTCAAGCCGAATTATTTGTCAATTTGGTTTCTTTTCTGTTATATAATTTGGTTCTGTTCGGTTTTGAACCGGAAAATCTAGCCGAATTGTTTTGGTTTCGGTTCGATTTTGATAAGGATAATTTATTTCGATTCAGTTTTCGATTGCAAAGTTAAGAATTGAAAACCAAAACAATAATAAAATATTTATTATATTAAAAAAAATAAAAAATAGGATTTATTATATTTTAAAGCAAAAGTAAAATATGATTATAGTATATTAAAAATAGAAATATTTAATCGAATTGGACTGAAATCGAACGACATTTCTTAAAAAAGTTGGATTCAAGAAAAGATAAAAATTCGGATTGAAAACCAAATAAATGGACGCCCGCTACAACCAAATCGGCTTTATGGTATATCAATAATTGGAAAGGTGAAAATAAAGCTGACGATACAATTGTTTTCAAAATCAATTCATTTTCTGAACTAAATTATGTCTTCATTTGCAAGCCCACCATATGCATCCTTGACTCTCTCGTTTCTTGGACATGAGGCGACTGAAAACAAACAAACTTTTATGGGAAAAAAATTTATATATATATTATTGAAGATCCTGGATGCACAAGTTGTGGTAAGCTCATGGAAAGTTCTTTGCATGCTCTTCGTGACTGTGATCGTGCTAGATATGCATGGAAAATCCTTCTCCCTGCTGGTTTTCATACTGGCTTTTGGAATCTTAGTCACAAGATGACTCAGGATGGGAAGACTGAACACTGGCATTACATTTTCAGACTAACATCTCATGCCCTTTGGTCTTATAGAAATAAAGAACGTTTTGAGTCTTCCTTTTTCATCTCATGTCCTTTCTCTTCAAAAAAAAATAAAATAATAATAATTTATATATATAAGTTCAATCAGAATTGCACCCCAGATTTTCCCCTGAAATGGGCTAAACAGTAAAAAATCCGTTTGCATTTGGAGGCAAACTCTCATCATTAGACCGAGTGGCTTTAAATTACTCATTACAACGATTTGTGCCCTTATTACTAATTTAGGATGATAAGATCTGATCCATAGCCTAATTTCCCCCATTTATAGCAGAATTTCCTAGCAGAGAATTTTCCTGTGAGTCCAGGAGGAAGGGACTGAGAAAGAGAGCAAGAGAAAAATGCCTTTGGGAAAATATTATTGCGATTACTGTGATAAGGAATTCCAAGACACTCCCGCCGCCCGGAAGCGCCACCTCCAAGGCGTTTACCACCAGAGGGCCAGAGCTCTCTGGTATGACTCCTTACGCTGTCAGTGCCCCTTCTGCTTAAGCTCTTTTTCCCTACTTTATCAAACCCTTGTTCCATTTTACACGGGAGTGTCTTCTTCTTTTTGGTCTGCAGATGGAAATCAGGTTCCTGATCCTGATTGCATGGGGAAGAAAGGAGTCTGTAATCTCTTTATACGAACGGTACCTCCATAGCATTTCAATTTTGTAGATGCTTGTAAGCTCAAGATGCAATTTTGACTTATATTCCATCTATTTGTCTGTATTGTAAGAATTGGTAAAGGGCTAGTTCATGATTTTGGAAAAGCTTGGAAGGTCTAAAATTTACTGCCCCTTAGTTATCTATATTCCTGTCTGATATGGAGAACTGTCTATGTTGGAAAGAGTGAATAACTATTTATTGCAGTAAATTCGTGTAACCTCTTCTTTCCCTCTGCTTGGCTGTCGGTATTTGTGGCATCAATGATCTAGGTGTGGTAGTTTCGGGAGAGTTTTATTTTACGGATTTTCAGTTTCAGTATGAAGGAAACCTTTGTTTTGCCCATGAGAATGCTAATTGCTGATACTTTAGATCAATTACTACATCCTGTATGTTTTGATGTTGTGTTTGTTGAACCAGATATACTAACCAATAAAATTTTCTATACAAAGCCATGAAGTTCATCTCCTATCAACCAAAGGCCAAGATTAACCCAAATACCTTCTTCTTCTTCTTTTTTCCTTTTGGGGTTATGCCACCAGTATAATTACCATGACTTCATCAGTGAACTATGATGGAGGACCAGGATGCTTAATCTGGACATTCTTTGGAACATAAATTTACTTCATGATACCATGCCTGGACTATTGCAATTTCAGGAATCGGCTAGACTAGTTAACATTTGAATTGAAACTGTGAGTGTATGATTCATATATGCTTTGACACATTCCAAAATTATGGATTTAGATAGTTATTTGATGATTGCAATGACTTCTTGCTGACCTCTATTGATCGCACATGGCTTTCCGTGGCTGGTGTTTGCTGATAGCAATCCTGGCCTTCTAAGTGGTAGTTTTTGCCTTTGATTCCATGCAATGCGTGCGATCGATAGTTAATTTGGTTTCATGTTTTGAAGGGGTCATGCCAGTATGGGGATTCTTGCAAATATTATCATCCAATGCAAAATTTGCAAACTGTGGGTGCTGAAAGGACAACAGGTATTGTGCATTTCTTGATCGTGATTTTTAACTATACCAATATTCCTTGTCTGAGTCTTTCCAGCAGTCCTTTTTGTCTTTGTTTTCTTTACTTGCTGGATTGTCGTTTCTCTTGCATAACCAAAAAGATAGATGTAGATGACTGCTCACTCTGAGTAGATCTCCGAGAGTTATAGGACAATTCCTTAAATAGGCTCTAAGATTTGGGAAACAGGATGGGAGGTGGAGCATTAAGCTAAAGCATGCAATATATAAACAACTTCATAGTATCAATTTGACAAATTCAAAGCTGAAGCTTTAGTAGCTATGAGTAAGTCTAATATAAATCCTACTTGTAAAGCTATCTTGCAAAAAAATATAATTGTTAATCATAAAATATGAGCGAGCAATTTTAGAAGACAAATCTTCTAAGGCATGACCTTTTTGTGGTACAAAAATCTCAGATAGCTTTGAGGCAGGTGCAGTTTGATTAGTTGATGTTACTAGGTTATCAGGTTTGCTGGAAATATAGTTTGATTTGAGAAGACAGAGAGAAGAGAGGAGGGGTTCATGAAGGGAGGGGGAGATTAAGTAGGTAGAGGCTCTGAGAACATGATTCCCTTCTGAAATTGAATTTCAGCATGTATGCTTATGCATTTACACCCTAACCAGATCTTTCCCATATGTAATGCAGTGAGAAATAGATCATGTGCTTATCATATTCATTTTGTATACCTATCATGTTACTGCCCATTGTCAAAACTTCCAAACAAAGGACATAAACATACTATATGTAAGGAGCCGCACCCTTGGAATCATTCTTCATGAAGATGATGGTGGTTGTCGGAGTCTGTTGTTTCCTTTTCTTTTTGGCAGGCTTGGGAGATGGAAAAAGGGATCAGTATTTAATCTGGTTACACTCCTCGAGTTGAATCTGCATGAGAATTCTCCTGATTTTAAATGGAAAGGGGTCTGCCCCTTCCCACTATATGGCTCTGCCACTGACACCTTCTTATAGTTTCTAATGTACTTCAAAATAGCTGATATAGTCACCTGGGAAATTGATTTCATTTCCAGGTATATTCTTCACAGAGGCTCAATTGCAGTCTCTTCCAGGCAGTCAAATACTTTCTTCAGCTTCTTTACCAGGCAAGTTCTTTTTTCCTTGTTAGATATAAAACCAACAAAAAGATGGAGATTCGCTACTTTTATGCCTTCAAATTTTTTCTAATCTTATTCTCATTTATTTGTATATCAGGTAATGTATTGGGTGATAATATAGGAACTTCATGGGGCAACCTTCCTCCATCATTAAGGCCACCTCCGGAAAGTGGATATCATCTGCTACCTTTCATTGATTGGGGATAGGTGTGGTCCTCATTTACATATGCCTTATGCATTACTTCATCAGGTTTTTCTTGAAAGGAGAAGGATAGCAACATATCCTTGTATAATATGTTACTGTCGGATTTAAATTTGAAGATAAAATTGACTCTTGTGACTGTTCAGTCGAATGATTAGTTCATCTTGGTACTTCTTTTTCACATGCCATCTCATTCATTCTGCTATCCTATACTGTGCGCAGCATTGGTTCTGTGTGCAGCATCCATTTTTCTTCCTATACTTGCATTAGCTATTGCTTCTATGAATGTCAGCTTTCCTTTTTGGGCCAGATTGTGGTCAGTGATATTACTGTTACCATACATGCTAGGCATCATACTTATCCTCAAATTTTTTAAGTAAGAGTTAAAAAGGTGTCTATCCTAACTTTTGACTTATATGTGGTACTTATATCCACCTATACACTGCACCCAGAATTCCATGTCTTGGAACAGACTGTGTTTGCTTAATATTTTCTTTCTAAACTATACAAGTAATGACCTAACAATACAAGAGGATCTTTGCTTATTTTTTACGATATAAGGAAAATAAAGGCTAGAATGGCAAACAAAATGCACATAGTTGATAAGATGATTATTTTGGTATCTATCCTATCATAGCTCAGAGCTCTGGCTTTTGCCAATTGGTCCCACACGTAGGAACCATCAGGAAGCCTTTAGCAGCTACAGGTTGATCCACATGCCTTTGTGTTACAGTAGAAACTGATTGAGGTCATTGCATTCATTGTGTATTGGAAAGGGTTTCTCCAATGCATCCATTGGTAAAACTTAATAACGCATAGTACAACAACTACTCCAGAAGCTGAGACCCATAATGATGTTATTATCCACACAAAAAGTGCTGCAAACATGGGTGATGGTGCTGGAAAAGTGGCCATCATACCAAAGTATGTCATACACAACATGAACACAAAGAGCACGAGCCAATACATTAGGAAATCCACTGCTGACCTGCTGTTTCATTCCCAATTCCTATCATTGCAAGTGTTGCAATAAAGAAATATTGAATATCACCCACTGTCCAAGATAGTGGATAGAAGATAGGACGATACATACCTGCTCTCTTTTCTTTAAATAGACTAGTCTATCTGTACCAATCTGTGGAATAATATTTTTTTGCTGAAATTAAATCATGATTTGCATGTATATGTATAATGATCGTTATGAGTTACCACATATATCTCTGGACTCTATCTGAGAGTACAGGAACCCAGAAAGAATCCTATCATGATGCATTCAGTATGTCTGCTGTAGGTATATTGCTCATTCCTCCATAAGAATCTGTGTTCTTAACAGGACCAGACCTTCTTGTCGTGAATATGGGGCTGGGAATGCAGGGGATAGATGTTTTGGTTCTCTATCTTTATGGTAACAATTTCTTTGTTGAGCAGCTCATGAAGAGTACTAGCCTTATAGAAGTCTACAAAAGTTAGAGATGGTTTTCCCCAAACTTAATACCTTGTCCAAGATAGCCCATGATGAAACTGATAGGACTTTCTCCAGTGAGATATTTTGGGGAATTTAGAATTGATGAGAAATAATTGAGCAAGTCTTTACAGTTTTCTCTTTTTGGTCCAAAATATGCTTGCTCTCCATCTCTTGTTAGAATGAGACCCTGGTTTATTGGGCAGAAGTTTACATCCTTCCATTTTAAACTGCAATGCTACTGACCCAAGTTTGTTGAAGTAGGGAATTGCATCTTGTCGAGGGCCTTGGTATATACTTGCCCATTTCCAAGAAATATTATTCTTGTGATAATTGAGTTAGTGACATAATTGCAGAAGATTGCTGAATTCTGCTAACTTTGCTTATGGTATCCACCAGGTCATATGTGGCTGCTAGATCAGAGCCTGAAAGTGGTTGATCATATAGCATTCCTGAATATGTTCCAATTTCTAATTCAGCTGTGGTGAGATTTTGGCAATCAATGTCTGTAATAGCTTCCCCAGTGAGTTTGTGTCCAATGGCTTTCAAATTTAGAATTTTCAAAATATATTTTGAGAATGGATCTTGTCCCTCAACAAGTGCATGGACGAAGGGTTTGACAGCAATCCCTTGCAAACTCCAGTGTTTCTCGAACTATCAAAATGGTAATATGTCTGCAAATTCAAAAGAACAGAAGAAAATGAGACTGAAAATAGGCATCCACACCATCTTGTCTATGCTCTTCATCCATCAGTTTTCTGCAGTATGGATTCTAAGAAAATTGTCTGATTCGGCCTTCTTTTCTGCATGGGATGTAATGATGCTCCAAGAGTAAAATTTTGTACTCGATTTCATGCAACAGTAAAATTTTACTGCTGAGGAATTGGTGGAATTTGTTCATTCTGACTATGCTTTTTTTGGAAAAGCATGCTAAGAATCAGAGGAAGGGGAACACGTTATAAAAGAGGGGAAGTAGGTTTATGGATTTTGGTATAATGGCAAATGGAAAACAGAGGCTTAGTTATGAACCACAAGTGTAGTTATGAAGTCTACAATTACAAGCTCATATAATGTTCTTGTATGCATGCTTCAATATTTTTCAAGTAGCTAAGGATATCTTCATTTTGGTGAGAAATGTATGTAACCCTACTTAATGGGTTTATCTTTGAGCACCCGAATCTTGCAAAATTTGTTGAGAAGAACAAATAAAGTTTATGGTTATTGTTTTAACAAGTTAAATCAAATTTATGTTGTATATGTGGTCATCATACCCCTGTTTATCTATTGCATGTTTTAAAAGCATAGATAAACTTAGAATACAATATATATCTCTTTTTTTCAGTAGACAAATTAAAATTAAGATTATATAATGACACTCAAAGAACTTGCGTTTTTTTTTTTACAAAAATGTATATAAAATTAATTATAATTAATAAACATTAAAAATTATATTTTCCTTAAAAAAATTTACGTTGCATAATATCCACTAAAAAGAAATGTTTAACTCTCAACTAGTAATTCACAATCGAAGTATTGAAAACCCAAAAAAATGAACATTGAAATTAAACGTAGATATTTCTATATTGAAATATTAAAAATAAATAAATGTTCAATTTTTAAAAATAAACATATTCTAAGTTTAATATCTCACAAATAAACCTTTTTAATAAAAGATACTCATATGATATTCTACTAAACAAGCCTTATTAATTTTAGCCTAGCAACTTTATCTATAGTTAAAGATTGTGTTTAATTGTTGTACTATGTCAAGAAGGAAGATTTAATCTAGGGCAAAGAGAGTATTTCATAAAAATAAAATAAAATTAATGAATATGAGAAATAATTTTACTAATTAAAATTTTCAACTACAATATAATTGTCAAAATTTTAACTTGTACCTATGGTGATAATAAAAATATATATAAAAATTCCTCCTCCAATAGATTCAGACTTAAATACCATGTACACTCATCACTTATCTTCAAATTATTAAACTAAGCACATATATACATATGATGTACCTATATTTGCATAATATCCACTACTGGAAATGTGGTTAAGATATAAGGAAACCTTTTTTTTTTTTTTTTTTAAAGGCAGAAAGCCAAAAAAAAGTTATCCTTTTCTTGAAGGGTCAGTATAATAAGGAAAAATATTACTCTATTTCCTTACAGCCTCTGCTTTGTTGAAGCATTGAAAGTGCTTTCCGACAAACATCCAGAATTACACTTTAAATAACTACTCAATGAAGTAGTATTCTATGACGCTATTGGCCTCAATTTCATCCTACTTTTTTCATGTAGTGCCTTTTTTTTTTTTTTTGGGAAAAGTTAGAAAAATTCAAGAACAAATAAAAATTGGCATGTTATTCTATTGAATATGATCATCCATTCTTTCGGTTCTTCCAAGTTCAGAAATATTTTTGGTTGGTGGCTGCCATTGTACTTATTATAATTAAGGTGATGAGTAATAATACTCTCTCAAAAGTTCTATCTATGGTATGGAACTTCTCTTGGCTAGGTCACAATGGCATGCAAGACTGTTTTCTGGCATGCATGTGCAATGTTAATTCCATTTTGTTTTGGACACCCATATATAAATGTGGTCTTACCTTATTAGGAATAATTTGAAAGAAAGCTATATAATAATATGTTTTTTGTGTATATAACCTTCGAATTGAAAATGAAGTGTGATCAGATTTAACATTAATTCAAAAAATTTATACAACCATTTAGGGTTCTTTTGCTATTTACTTGTTCTAGCCAACTACAAAAGGGAAAAATCTAGGCATGTTATTTTTAAATAGTCTAGCCAAACTAAGAGTGAGAATTTATGAATTAAGGAATATGGGTTCCAATATCACCATAATTGACACAGAAATCCCTCTTGAGGAGAAGACTAGCTTTAACTTAGGGGACCAAAGAAAGTGGAGACAGTGGGAGAGCACAGTCATGTGGATTTTACTATTATTACCCCCCCCCCCCCCCGCCTTCTTTTCTTCTTCTTCTTCTTCTTGTTCAAAAAAAAAAATCTCCAAATGGAATTGGTCGGCTAATTATGTAAGGCGCACACGCCGCCCTTGGAATCCAAAGTAGCTTCCACTAACAGGGTTTTTTCCAGTATAAAAGGTGATGAAGCTGATTTTGTTGTGTACAAATTCCTTAGTGAACTTAGTTTTCTTGCTTAGCCCAAGTTGTACTAGTGCTCTAAGTGGTCACATACACACAACTTCAGTTTTTAGTGCCTTCTTTCAACTTCCCAAAACGTGGGCACCTTCACTCTGAAACCTATGAAATCTTTAGCTACTAATAGTGACAAATTCTAAAACTGGCCTTTGAGTTCCATCCTCTGAATGTCAAAATTAAGCATGCTCTTTGCATCCCTAGTCTACACTCTATAAACATTCTCCTTAGGATAAAGCAATCGTCAAATTGTCTTTGCTCCAATATTTGTGTAGTTTTTTACACTATAAATAGATCATCCTGTGCTTATAAAAACTTGTGGCAGATATGGAATTCGATCAAGTTTTTGTTATGTTCTTTATCATTTTAATCTTCTCTTTCGTTGTTTCGGTTGATTCCAGAGTTTATGATTACTGGAAAGAGCCACATTTTCGTGTGTTATCTCAAATCTCATTGCCACCTTCTCCATTACCAGAGGCTCAGCCTCCGAGTTCTAGTGGCCGTCCATTGGATTCTGCGATGGTTTTCAATGTCTTATCTTTTGGTGCAGTTGGAGATGGCGTGACAGATGATACACAAGCTTTCAAAATGGCCTGGGATGCTGCTTGCCATGCCGATAACTCGGCAACTGTCTATGTTCCCAATCGGTATTCCTTCATGATAATCTCCACAATTTTCACAGGTCCATGTGGAAATTCAATTGTCTTTAAGGTAAGTACTAGGGCCAAAGGTCCCACGTGAAAAATTTACAAAGACCAAGTTGGTCTACTCTCCCTTATAACATATATAAATAATTAGCTCTCAACATAAATGCAATACTCCAACTTCAAGCATTCATTAATTACTTATATTTTGAAGAGGTTCAGGGGTAAAAATCTTTATCTCCTTTGTAAAATGAATGGAGTAAGTTTAAAATTTTATTTATTTAACTCTAGGCAATCTAAAGAGTTCAGTAATGTTCTATACATGTACTATGCAGATTGAAGGAACAATTATGCCACCTGATGGACCTGACTCATGGCCAAAAAATAATAGCAAGAGGCAATGGCTAGTGTTCTACAGAATCAATGGAATGTCAATGGAAGGTGGTGGACTAATTGATGGGAGGGGAGAAAAATGGTGGGATCTTCCCTGCAAACCTCACAAAAAAGTAATTTTAGCCTTTTCTCATTCAAGAACTCAATATTATCCCTATCCCAATTTTTTAAGCATCTAATTTATTTACTTCATATAAATTAATGCAACAGGGAGTGAATGGAGCCACCCTATCTGGTCCCTGTGACAGCCCAGTTGTAAGTCTTTTGTTACTAGAGTCAAACTTCAGATATCGATAAATCTACAAAATAATTAAAAAAGAGCACTAATGAAATGTGCTTCAATTTTTCCAGGCTATAAGGTTTTTTATGAGCTCAAATTTGACGGTTCAAGAGTTAAAGGTCAAGAATAGCCCTCAGTTCCATTTCCGGTTCGATAACTGTTACGATGTTCATATAGATTCACTGTTTATAAAAGCACCCGCCCTTAGTCCTAACACTGATGGAATTCACATTGAGAATACCAATGATGTGAGAATATATAATTCAGTGGTCTCCAATGGTAATTAACCTCAGATTCCTTTTCCCTTGATTTATTTCTTTTTGAGTTTCATTTCGTTCCTCCCAGTTAATTAACCAGTTTTTTTTTGCAGGGGATGACTGTATATCAATTGGAGCTGGCTGTTATAATGTAGACATAAGGAATATGACTTGTGGTCCTAGTCATGGAATAAGGTACAATATTCACTGCTATCTCAGGAATCTCCATTTCTGTACTAAAAGTACCAAAAAACAAAAGCTAGTATTTGTTAATATCTAAGCATGCAATTGCAAAGTGCAAACCAAGGTAGGTGGCCCCCTTTTGGCGTAAGGACGCAATGTCTCGGTTGAAATCCATGTGTGGATGGAAGACAATTTTTAGTAATAGAACAACTAATAATATTTAAAGTTTTTCTATTTCAATATGAGTATGAAAGATAAAATGATTAATTAATTGATATTTGTCTCGATATGTCAAAATAAATATATTTAAATTCATTATTATTGATTATAATATTATACTTATACAATATTCTTGAGGTGGGATTAAGAGTTTTACACTTATATGACTATTTATGAATGTGGTGCAGCATCGGTAGCCTGGGAAGCCGAAATTCGCGTGCATGTGTGACAAATATAACCGTTTCTGATTCATGGATAAAACATTCAGACAATGGTGTTCGTATCAAGACATGGCAAGGTGGTTATGGAGGAGTATCTAAGGTGACCTTTAACAACATTCATATGGAAACAGTTAGAAACCCTATCATAATAGACCAGTATTACTGCAACACCAAGGCCTGCCCAAACCAAACTACTGCAGTGTACATATCTGATATATCCTATGCAAACATTAAGGGCACTTATGATGTGAGAAGCCCTCCAATCCATTTGGCCTGCAGTGACTCAATGCCATGCACAAATATTACCCTTTTAGATGTGGAATTGTTTCCTGCACAAGGGCAGAGGATTTTGGAGCCATATTGCTGGAATGCCTATGGAGATTTGAAAACAATTACTGTTCCACCAGTTTTTTGCTTGTTGGAAGGATTACCAGATTCTTTACCACCAGATGATGTTAAACAATGCTGATTACAACATGTAATTAGATATTATAGCTGAGATCATATATATAGTTAATTTATATATAGATTTTGAAGTTTATGTGGCTATAGAAGTTATTAGCCACTTATATATATCAACATCTTCAAGTTGTATTATATATATTTAGTATAAAAGAATCTTGTATGATCAATTTATCATTATCATAGGTACAGATAATTACACCATCAAAGGGAAAATCTCCTGAGATTCTCAATTTCTGATCAGAGAGCATGGATATATTTATGTAACATCCCTAATTTCCTAAAAATACCCAAAATAGAAAATAAAATAAAATAGACAAGTCAAAGAATAATCTTAATTTTTAAAACAGTCAAAATTTCCAAATATTGAGTCAAAATCCCAAATTTCCAAATAAGTAACAAATTATAAATTTGAATCCAAAAACAATCATTGCCAACATAAAATTATTTATACCAAATAAAACAACAACCATTAACATAAATATTTATAGTTCTAAAACATGAACATAATTTCAACCTAATTCAAAATTCATAAAATAGTTGGTCATTCTTCGTTCCGTATTGCAATCCATTAGCCTGTAAAAGATTTTAGGTAAACGAAAGACATGGGTTATGTACAAAGTACTTAGTGGGAGTAATGTGTGACATATTATAAAGATATACATATTGAAAAAAATATCATGTAAACATCAATGGTCATTGTATGTCATCGAGTTAAAGACTCCTGTTGAATCGGACTAAGGTCCCTATTTTATCGGACATAAGCCCCTGTTTTATCGTACCTAAGCCCCTGTTGTTTGATGACATATGCAATAGACATTTATATGTTCAATTATAAAATCATTGCACACATATCATAATAGAATTTAAAAGTGCACAATTAATCATAGAATAAAATATCACATATAACATGTAAATATAAATGATTAAATAATTAAAATAAGGTTAGAACTCCCACCTCAAAAGCAAATATATACGTGTCCTAAATTGCGTGGAAAGTCTAGCTCCCTAAGTCCTTATTTCCTATATTAGAAGTATTCAATGAATTAGAACCTTGAAAGAACACTTAAATATTCTATATAAAAGAAAAATAATGGTTTTTTGAAATGTTAAAGGAAATATTTGGCATTTTGAAAAGGTTTGGGAACACTTTTAGAATATGAAAAAGGTAATTTTCGAGTTTGAAAAAGTTTGGACTAAACTGTAATTTTAAAAAAGTTTAGGGGTCAAATCGTAATTTTCGAAAGTTTGGGGACTAAAACGAATTTTTTTGAAAATATGGGTTGAAACAGAATTTCAATAAGGCTTGTGGTATAAAAAGGGAATTCCTAAAAGAATTGGTCAAAAATATAATTTTTAAGAAGTTTGGGGTCAAATTGAAAATTCTAGAAAGATTTGGGGACTAATTTGGAAATTCTAAATATTTGTGGGTAAATCTGTAAATTTCGTATCTGAATTGGGGAAACTTTAGGGTTTATAAACCCTAGGGACCTATTTGCAAAAACTGGATAAGTTTTTGAAATAATTACAAAAATGCCCCTCTATCCCCAAAACCTTAATTTTCTTCTTCTTCCTCTTTTCCTAACCCTAGCCACCAGCCCTATCTCTTCCCACTCCAGCCGTTGCCGCCGCCCCCCTACTGCCTACAGCCGCCGCTGCCCCCCCCCTTTTTCCTCTTCTCCTTCCTCCCTTTTCTCCCTTCTTCTTCTCTTCTCTTTTTCTTCTCTCCCATGGCTTCCCACATCTTCCTTCTTCTCATCTCCCTCTCGGTTTCTCTCTTCTCCCTTCTCCTTCCCCCTTCTTCTTCCTCCCTCTCTTGGCCTCCTCTCTGCCCGACTCCCCCTCATTCTCTTCCCCCCTTTCTGCCACCCCCCTCCCTCTCTTCCTTCTCTGCCGCCCTCTTCCCCTTCTCGGTTTCTCTTTCTTTTTTTTTTCTAAACAAATGCTATGGTTTGTTGGATGCTACATGGTGGGAGGTATAAAAAATCTGATTTTTAGCTTATTGTCGCCGCCGGCCGGCCGGCCATATGGCGGCGCCGGTGGTGGCTGCCATAACTGAAAGGTAGGGGAATTACCTCGAAATTCGTGATTAAGAGAAAAAAAATGATTATTATGTTAACCCTTGTCTATTTATATGTATAAAATAATAAATTATAATGTGCCGTATTAATTAATTAATTAAGCCCATTAAATAATATTTTGGGTATTACAATTTCATACTTAATATGTCTAACCTCAAACAATATCAACCTTTTAGATGCATAAATAAATATTTGTAATGACAATAAAGGATGTTGAACCCTTTTTTTTTTCATGTGACATGCCAAATTGCTTTCAATATAAAAAATAGAAATTAAGTTATTAAAAGACGTATCAATCAACAAGTTGTTGGACTAATTCCAAAGGAGAATAGCTCCCTTCAAATAAAGTTTGAATTTGAACTTTGTAGATAAAATTATATAGCCGTTGAGACAATTTTTAACAAATTTAACTTGATACGATTTTGAATAGGTCAAGATAGCATATAAATGTACATAATTCATCATCAGAACCAGTACAAGGCTCCCACACAAAATGGGGCAAAATGGAAACTGGAATAATACCAAACTAAGACTTGTTCTAGCCCATAAAACAGAAGTATGAGCAAAATGATTACAAGCTCTAGCAACATAACATAAAGACCAACTGTTTTCATCATGAAGATGTTTCATAGCTTAAAAAATATGAGCTAAAGCGCACCATTCTTCATAATATCAGAACCAGTACAAGGCTCTCACACAGAAAGGGCAAACTAGAAATTGGAATAACGCTAAAATAAGACTGTTCTAGCCCATAAAGCAGAAGTATGAGCAAAATGATTACAAGCTCTAGGAACATAACATAAAGACCAATTGTTTCCATCATGAAGATGTTTCCTAGTTTCAAAAATATGACCTAAAGCACACCATTCTTCATAATCTGAATGACCAAGGACTGCAAGAACCACATTGTGGGTTTCACTTTCAAATATAATATTAGAATAGCAAAACCCTTCACCAATACGCATGCCAAACAGCAATGCCAAAGTTTCAATTGCAAAAACATCAATGGTAAGGAGTTTTTCCATTCTAACAAGAATAATTTCACCAGTTGCAGCAGTAGAGAATTCCACCCCAATAAATGCATCAAAATTAATTTTCAGGTAATCAAGTCGCAGAGGAAGCCAAGTGATTTGAGGAGAGACTTTGGGGTTCACATGATGTTTACATAAGTATGCCTTCCAATATTCCATGTCCTTTTTTGTAATTAGCTCACTTAGATTAACAAGAGAAAGTAAAATATCACCAAGTAAAACTTTATTTTGGTGCATCCAAATAAGCTCCATCAAGATCACAACATAACAAAGGAACTCCTCCTGTAATTCAAAAGAGAGAGGAAACAGGCTAAAAGGTTTAAGAAGTGCTTCTACCCAATCAGAAATACAATGAAAGAACAAACTTGCTAGATTAAGTTGCCACTTCGAAATACCCCAAATTTGTTGCTCATAAGGACATTCCGAGAACAAATAATCAGTAGATTCCACAGCTGCATTATAAAAACGCATTCACTGTCAGTGATATTAACCACTTGAAGTAATCTTCCTCTAGAGGGGAAGATATTGGATATCATTTTCCTAAGAAAATGTTTATGTCGTCCATGAAGTTCAGCCAACCAAAGTATTTTCCAAGTTTGGTGGCTAGTGGAAGAATTAGTTGAGAATTGGGACTGATTTGCAACTATATAAAAGGACTTAATAGAGAAGTTTCTTGACTTGGAGGGAAACTAGAGCCAATGGCCTTGTTCCAGACAACCTGGAATTTAAATTTTTAAAATAGCATTAGCAATATCTCTTGGACAAATGTTGAACAAAATATCAGCATTCTATAGGAATGAGCAGGTCATTTACTTTAAGTAGAAAAGTATGAGACTTCAAGTCCTCAAAAGGCTTAAAACCAGGAAAGAGTATAAGCCTAAGGATCTGTCCAGATATCCGCATCAGTGAACTGAGAAATCTGAATACATGAATTACCTTTAAGAAGATGTCTAACTTTCCATATCGCTCTCCAAACTCGTGAAGCATCAAAGACAATTTTCAATGTCCCAAAGCTTCCTACCCCTAAGGTATTTGGATCGAATCAATTTAACCCAGTTTTTATTAGGCAAAGAAATAAGTTGCCTACCATGTCGCCATCAAAGCAGAATTACAATCACCCATTAATCTAAAACCAAGACCACCAATTTGTTTAGGAGAGCAAATGGACTTCCAAAATTTCAAAAAGAGTTTATTACTTTGAAAATCATCATGACCCCACCAAAATCTCCTTATAAGAGAATCCAGTTTATTGGTGATGGAAATTGGTAACAAAAAAATATTGCATAGGATGCAAAAGGATAGTTTGGGTAACAGATTGGAGCAATACCGAATGACCAGCTTGAGAGAGATTTTTCATCCTCCAACCACTAAGTTTTACCTTTCTTATTTTACCTTTACAAAAAAGAAAGCCTCAAATAGGTTTGAGAGTGGTTGCAATGCTTCATACCCAAAATGTTGCAAATTATATTACTCAAACCCATGGAAACTTTGGAACTGAAATTAATATTGGATTTCTCAAAGTTGATAGCTTGGTCAATCTACTCACAGGAAGTATTAAGGCAGTGTAGCACATCATGAGCTTCCTCAGAAAAAGCTCTACAACAGATAATAAGATCATCTGTATACATTAAATGTGGCACGAAATGACTTTTATGACTGATTTTCATCCCATGAATTTTGCCCTGATTCTCAACAAAAGAAAGCCGCCTAGAAAAAAATCAAATAAAATAATGAACAATGCTAGAGAAATAGGATCCCCTTGTCTAATACCCCTTTGAGGGGGTAAGAAACCAAATGGAGAGCCATTAATAAGGGGAGAATAAGTTACAGTAGTAATGCAAGAATGAATCAAGGAAGAAACAAATTCAGAAAAACCATGCAATTTGAAAGGAGCTAGAAGAGGAATCCATTCAACACGATCATAAGTCTTAGCCACATCGACTTTAACAGCCATGAAACCTTTTTTACTAGTACGCCTATTCATGCAATTCATAACCTCATAACAAGTGATAGTATTATCAACGATGGATCTATGGGGAACAAAAGAATTTTGGTTATGAGAGATTATAGAATACAAAAGTGGACGCAATATATTAGTCAGAATTTTAGCTATGACTTTATAAGTCACATTGCATAAAGCAATAGGTCTAAAATGGTCAACTTGCACAACATTGGGAATTTTGGGGATAAGAGTTATAAAGGTGTGGTTCAATGCTTTAGCAATACTACCCTCTACAAAAAATTATTGAACATAAATGACAAGATCATTATTAATGGTGGACCAAAATGTTTTAAAAAATAAAAGAGACATCCCATCAGGAGCCTAGGCTTGTTCCAATACTCATGCCAAAAACAATCATTTTGATATCCTACTCATTATGAATACAACAAAGTAAGCAATTATCATCACGAGAGATACTTGGAGAAATAAGATAATTAAGGTCAGAAAGGAAAACCGGGGAAACAGTTGAAAAAAGATTAGAGAAGTAATGATTAAATTCATAACCAATTTCTTCCCAATTATATTTCCACAAATTATTAACAGTCTTGATATGATCAATAGAATTATACCTTTGGTGAATCACTGTGGATATGTGAAAGAATCAAGTGTTGGCATCTTTTTCAGTAGTCCACTGAGTTTTAGCTTTATCTCGCCAGTAAAGTTCCTCTTTCTTAAAAAGTTCATCAATATCTTTTTGCACACTACTAACCTTAGCTAAGATAGCTAAAATTGGAGAAAGAGAAGTAAGATGATCAAGTTCATGCTTGGAAGACTTGATAGAAGTTTGAAGGTGACCAAAGACAGATAGATTCCATTTTTTGAGAGCCATTTTAGTGTTTCTAAGCTTAAAAGAAAATCTATAGAGAGGAGAACTAACAAAAGAGATAGACCAAGCTTTATTAACTGTGGGGAAAATTGATTGATCTCTTACACACATAGACTCAAAAGGAAATGGCTTAAGTTTCGAATAGGTTTGGGGATTAGTATCAAGAATGAGAGGATGGTGGTCATAAGCTATTGGAGATATATGGATGATAGAGGCATGTGGAAAAGCCAAATGCCAAGAGGAGTTATAAATGCTACAGTCAAGGCAAATTTGAATATTGGCAAAATTGACCTTTTTGTTGTTCCACATGAAGGGATGACCTTTAAAACGCATATCAATTAGGCCAAAATAATCAACCACGCCTTGAAAACCAGTTGAACTACCTGCTAAGAAATATCTCCCTCCATTTTTATTCATTTGAGCCAGGATGCTGTTGAATTAGTCAAATACTTTGCCACAGCTTTGGGATGCTTAGCAATGATGGAATATCGACTGCCACTAACATATACTAGATGAGATGATGTACCCAATGAATTTAAATATGTATTATGGGTGGAAGTCCAGGTATCATATATCATTATCATGAAGTCTAAAAAAATATTTAAGAAAAATATAATAAATATTGAGGTTATAACTTTTGTGAAATTAGTCTAATGGGTTATGAAATATGTCATTTTGGAAGATACTATATTTATCTCTTTTCAAAACTCTTGAAAACACAAATTAAATGTTAAACAGTTTATTTATTAATAGCCTTTGAAAAAGAATATATTGAATTCAATATAGCCATATGGTTAGTACTTAGGAAAAATTTGCAGGAAAATCTTGCTAACAATATTTAACATAAATTGCTCTATTTTTTTTTCAAGTACAAGGTTTCTTTATTTGATTTGTTTTTATAAGATTATATGTGGATGAGAATAAAGTGAACTAGACAAAAATTGGAAAAAAAATAGGATTGGAATTGAGCTTTGGAATCTTGTACAATTGCTTGGCTAAGACCTTCTTTTATTTTATTTTGTTTTATTTTATTTTATGCTTTATAAGTGATTACTGCAATGTCTCTATTAAATGAAATTGAGCACTCTGTTAAATTGTGAGTATTTTTCCTTCTTAGTTTTCTTACCATAGTGTGAAGTATTTCTAAAAAAATATTTATGACCTATGTTAATTATACTTACTAGTGTGTAACCTTTTACATTATCAAAAGGCACTTGATAGTATGATATTTGAGTTTGGATGTAATATCACAATTTTTTGAATTGAAACAAAACAATATGTTACCTGACCATTCGGAGGCAAATATGGTAGTCGTGAAAATTATTGCATCAATTGTAACAAAAAACTCTCAGTCATTCGTATTTAAAACAAACCCAAGATTTAGTTTCACCATTTCTATCAAGAAAGAAACCAGTTTTCAGATGAAAGATACAAAGATATTTGTAGAATTTGCTTAGGGAGAAGTTTCCATTGTCAATTTGAATAAATTCCCCAATAATATTATCAATGACAACAACATTTTCTTTATTCATCTTTTTAGGAGAAAGATTGTAAATTTGTACCCAAAAAGACTGAAGTAGATAAATCAATCTCCTCAAAAAGTTTATCCGTTGGCTAGTCGCTAAGAATAACATGCGCGTCTTTGATATTCCAAGGCCCATAATTGATAATACAACATTTATCCTCCAAATCAATAAGGGAACACACTAAAGTATTCTGCTTTACCTAAGCAAATTTTACATTATCCTTCAAATTCCACACATGACCCCGTACAAAGGTCATAGCAGTAAAATTAATGAACTTTGAAGTGCAAATACTAGCCACACCATTAAATAACCTAAAACTGAATCCCTATTCTTCATTATTATTGAGAGAGACAATCATATTTGAATTAAACTCAACATAAACAAAAGAATAGTATGAAAATAAACTAGGAATTAAGATGATTGAAAAGAAAACAAAGAAGAAAAGAAGGCTAAGGGAAGGTAGTGGGACCGGAGGGAAAAGGATAGAAAAAGAAGACACAAGAAAAAACTTAACTACCCAAATTACTAGTATTATATAAAGGTGTAATACATGAGATGAACTCCATTAGAGAGAAGGGAGAGAAAACCTCTACTCGAAAGAGAGAGAATGGGGGATTGCTAGAGATGCAAAACCATGGGAGCTTAAAAATTTGGTGCACTTATGAGGAATTATAAGCTACACTAAAGTTTTTCAAATAATACTAAGCTTCACTAAAGAAGAAAGGATGGGAAATTCTGCCTTGTTTCTTGACGGAATCGGATCATTTCATTTTATTTTTTTAAAAAAAATGATTGTACACCTTTATAACACCACCATATTTTGTCTGCATCTTCCATGAGTTCATTTATGTATAATTTATTTGAAATAGTGTACACACATACCGGGCTACATAACAGAAAACATATATATAAAAAGAAAGGCAGCAAAGAGTTGTTCTCGGCCTAACTTAAAGAAGTAGTGCAGTCCGTCCTTCACTTTAGAAACAATCATTCTAATTATTATCCTGAATTAGCCGCGGCCGGAATTTAAGAAAAAAAAAAGTCTGTTGCAATCATAGCATATACACATGTGATTTCTCCATTAAAAAGTCTCATAAATCAGAAAATATAAATATTATATATATATATATATATTGGTGGTACGGACATAATTGTTGTTTTTAGAAAATTCAAGTAACATGATTCGAGGAAGTTGCTCATTATCGATTTTTATTATTAATCATAAACGAAAATAATTAATTAATAAGATAAAAAAATTTCAAATTAAAAAAAAATTAAATGAAATTTTAAATAAAAAAATATTTATTTTTAAAAAATAATGTATAATTTCGAACCTATCAAAATAAAAATAAAAATAAAATTAAGGGAGTATTTAATATTGTAAATTTATTTATAATTTAAAAAATGAAAAATCTAGGAAGAGAGCAACTAAATGGAGAAAAAGCTAGTGGAAGGGCGGCTGCGGGGAGTTTGAGTTTAAGTTTATCTACTGTCTCCATTTGAAACTTCAGGAGAGTAATGCTCTAAAAAAGATAGAGGGCCGGCGCACGAGCACTATCATGTCTCCCTTAAGATTCTCGATCCACTCAAGTCTAAAGACATTCTTCACTCTCTCCAAAGCTTATCCATTGGTATATCTTTACTCTCTCCATGCTAAGAATGTTCCTTAGAAGAGCAAGCTTTTGTCTATTTTCCTCACAAACAAAGCATGGTAGAAAGGGGGCGTAGTCAAATAGGGGCATAAGGTATGAAACACTCCTTGACAAGATCGACATTAAACTCGAATCGGACGTTTTCAATTTACATTTTTTATTTGGATAAATTATAATTATATATAAAAAAATTTATTTTTTAAAATTTCAAATTTTAAAATTATTTTACATTTTACAAATTCTTTGTGTAAGTTTTAAATAATAAATATTCATGTTGTTTTTCTATCATTTTTATGAAATGAATAGGAGAAATTCGATAAAGAAAAAAAATTAATAAGTGCACTATAGTCTTTATAGAGTTTCAAGATTCTAATTTTTTTGATAAGATTCTAATTCTTTAGATGCTCAATGTTATTTTTACTATTGAGTTAAAGATAAAATATATCAATAAGAATAGAAGTCTTTTATTAATATTGAAATTGGAAGCTTATAAATAATTGATTGATGTAAGAAATTGTTTACAAATACGAAAATTATGAAAGTTTTGATTTCTCTGGTCTCTCGAAAGATATGTAAACCATTTATTTTTTAGAAATAAAAATTAAATTTAAACACATTTTAATAACAAACTTTCATTTTTTTTAATTAAAATAAATTACCCTAAATTTTAACTTTTTTAAAAATCAAAATTAAAACCGTGTTAAAATCATAACTTTAACCATCTGAAATCATAACCTTGTCGGATCAAATATTATCGAAACCGTAAATCATCAATTCATAAATCATTCAAAACTCTTGTTTTAAGATATTGATTTAGATTTTTCATTTTAATAAATAGGAATCTTAATCAAATATATACACCCTCCCCTCATAGCCCCAAACCCAGCCCTACCCCTCCCATGACCCAATCAACAAAATAAAAATAAATAAATAGTAGAATTTGCTACAAAGCTAAAATTTGAGATATTTAGATTAAAATATCTTTGGAATTTGTGTTGCATCTAGAAGTGATCACGAAATATTACTAAATGACCTTTAAGTAATTTTGTTTAAAATTAAATGTTTATATTTAATTATTTTTAAAAAAATTGAACCATAGTGAGATGTTTGAGAGTTCATTTGTATTTAGTACAAGGTTAAGAAAATTATATAAATTACTTAATTATTCTTGTTATTAGTTAAATTTTTGTCTTATTAGAAAAAAAATTCTTTAAATTAAGATAATTATTTATGGTAATTTATGAAAAATATGTTTATATGAAAATAGTTTTAAACGTTCCAAATGTGAAATGTGTTAATAGATTTGAGCACATTGTTTGATTTAATCATTATATTGTGCACATTTTCTATTTATATTGTTTTCTTATTTATTTTGTTATGTTATTTTATGCTTGCTATGTTTCAAATAAGAAAAAAAATATTATTTTCATTCAAAATTGAATGTTCAAATTTGATTTAATTTAAAAATTAAAAAGAACATTATAAAAAACGTTAACTCATTGTCTTTATTATTAATTTAGTTAGTAGTGAAACTATTAATTAATGATATGTAAATTTATTAAATTAAAGAGATTGTTAGTAGAAATTTAGATGAAAAATATATTTATTTTAAAAAATTGGACATTCAATTTCATACATTTCAAAATAAAAATATGAAAATTGTTGATGATAAAGTCCCTTATTGGGCAAAAACTATATCATTTTGGTTGGCTACCTTGACTAAATCAAATTAGTCATTTGGTGTAAAAATTAGACTACCTAAATTTGCCTAATTTTCACTCAAACAATGGATGAATTTTTCTTAATATGTGGGCTATTTTCACTATAAATAGCTAACTCCATCACTTTGATTTTTTATCTCATCCCAAGACAAATCTTTCTTCAATATCATTTCTTTCTTTAGCTCTCAATATAGATATAACTTTAGTAGTTATCTAGTAGAGAAAGAGTTTTGTATCTCAAGAGCTTTTAACATCAAATTATAGTTAAAGAAATCATTTCATTTGCCCATGGTTTTTATCTCGATTTGTTTGGGGATTTTCCACGTAAAATATTTATTTTCATTATTCTTAATTTTACTTTAGTTGTGTAACAACTATTTTAACCTAAAACGATCATCATATTTCCCAACAGCGGTATCAGAGCTTCTAGTGTTAAGAGAGGATCATGTCAACGACAAAATTCGACATTGAGAAATTTAACGGGAATAATTTCTCGTTATGGAAAATGAAGATAAATGCACTTTTGAGAAAAGACAATTGTCTAGCTGCAATTAGAGGTAGGCCCGCAGAAATCACCGACGATAGCAAGTGAAACCAAATGGACGGCGACGCAATTGTTGATCTACATTTAACACTAGCTGACAGAGTATTATCTAGTATAGCAGAAAAGAAAACTACAAAGGAAATTTGGGATACTCTAACAAAATTGTACGAGGCCAAGTCACTGCACAACAAGATCATCTTAAATATAAGACTTTATACTCTTCAAATGGCAGAATCCACTCTGCTAACTGACCATATCAACACTTTGAATACTCTATTTTTGCAACTTACATTTATGAATTACAAAATAAAGACATCTGAACGTGCGAAGATTCCACTACAAAGTTTACCAGATTCATATGATCAACTTGTTATTAATCTGACGAACAATATCCTTACGGATATTCTAGTCTTCAATGATGTTGCGTCCTCTATTTTGGAAGAAGAAGCCAGACACAAAAATAAGGAAAACAAACAAGTAAGTTCGCATGAAGCTGAAGCTTTGATGATGACAAGATGAAGATCAATGGAACGTGGTCCTAGTGGGAGTTATAATTATGGTAGATCAAAATCAAAAAATAGGAAGAATATCAAGTGCCACAATTATGGCAAGAAAAGACATGTCAAGAAATATTGTTGGAGTAAAATGAAGAATAGAGTCCCTGAGTCATCAAATGCTCAAGGGAATATTGCAAGCACTCCGGAAAATGGTGAAATTCTATACAGTGAGGCAACCATAGTTGCTAAAGGCAGAAAAAGTTTCACTAATGTCTGGCTTATAGACTCATGAGCTACTTGGCACATGACCTCACAGAGAGAATGGTTTCATTATTACGAACCTGTTTCTAAAGGCTCTGTGTTCATGGGAAATGATCATACCTTGGAGATTGCTAGTATTGGTATCATCAAATTAAAAATGTATGATGGTACAGTTCGCACCATCCAAGAGGTATGACATGTGAAAGGCCTAAAGAAAAATATTTTGTCAATGGGACAATTAGATGGTAATGGGTGTAAGACCCATGTTCAAGATGAGATCATGAAAATTATTAAATGCACACTGTGGTGATGAAAGGAGAAAAGATAACAGCAAATTTGTACATGTTTAAAGGAGAAACACAACCAAAAGAAGAATCATTTGTTGCAATTGCAAGATCAGACGCAGAATCAACAATAATGTGGCATCGTAAACTTAGTCACATGTCAGAACGAGGTTTGAAGATTTTCACTGACCAAAAGCTTATTCCAAGACTCAAAAATGTTTCATTACCCTTTTGTGAGCATTGTGTTATCAGTAAGCATCACAGATTAAAGTTTAGCAGTACAAATGCTAGAAGTAAAGCTATATTGGAGTTGATTCATTCTAATGTTTGGCAAGCACCGGTTATGTCCCAAGGAGGTGTAAGATACTTTGTCTCTTTTATTGATGACCATTCCAAGAGATATTAGGTGTATCCAGTTATGAAAAAATCAGATGTGTTTGAAGTTTTCAAAACTTTCAAAGTGCGAGTAGAACTTGAATTTGAAAAAAAGATCAAATGTTTAAGGACAGACAATGAAGGGGAATATACTAGTGATGAATTCGATAACTTCTGTCAACGAGAAAGAATCAAAAGATAGTTCACGGTGGCATACACTCCACAACAAAATGGAGTGGCAAAACGGATGAACATAACATTATTAGAACGAACGAGAGCAATGTTAAGAACTACAATGTTGGCTAAATAATTTTGGGCTGAAGCAGTCAAAACTACCTGTTATGTGATCAATCGGTCATTATCAATCACAATTGATTTAAAAACGCAGATGGAGATGTGGACTGGTAACCCAATTAGTTATTCTTACTTACATACATTTGGGAGTCCTGTTTATATTATGTACAACACTTAAGAAACATTAAAGTTGGATCCAAAATCCATGAAGTGTTTGTTATTTAGGTATGCTAATAGAGTTAAGGGGTATCGCTTGTGGGATCCCACTACCCACAAAGTAATTATCAACATAGAAGTATTTGTAGAAGATAAAGTACAAAATGATAGCACTTTAAAGGAGAAGCCAGAGACTATTGCAGTTCAAGTTGAAAATAAACAAGAAGAATTTCCAGATTCTTCTGAAGTTGCACCAGAGCACGATGAACATAAGCAAGCTGAGTCTGCACATCCACAAGTTCGAAAGTCAACTCGGGAAAAAAACACACTAGTTTGGCACTCAGACTACATTATGAAGAGTAATATTGCATATTGTCTACTAACGAATGATAAAGAACATTCAACTTTCCACAAAGCTATAAAAGCCCAAGATTCTTCTCTATGGATAACAGCAATACAAGAAGAAATTGAAGTCCTTCATAAAAACAAGACATGAAATCTTGTTTCACTACTACAATGGAGGAAAGCTATAGGGAACAAGTGGGTGTACAAGATCACGAAAGATAGTAATGACCAAGTGGAGCGGTATCGTGCTAGATTGGTAGTTAAGGGATTTGCTCAGAAATGAGGTATTGACTGACTTCAACGAGATATTTTCTCATGTTGTTCGACTTATAACAATCAGAATAGTCATAGCTATGTGTGCTACGTTTGACTTACATCTGGAGCAGTTGGATGTGAAAACTGCATTTCTTCATGGTGAGCTTGAAGAAGAAATCTATATGTTTCAACCAGAAGGTTTTACTGAAACAGGCAAGGAGAACTTAGTTTGCAGGTTGAATAAATCTCTATATGGTCTCAAACAGGCGCGGAGATGTTGGTACAAGAGATTTGATTTCTTCGTTATAAGCCTTGGATACAACAGACTCGGTTTAGACCATTGTACGTATTACAAAAGGTTTGACAGAGATAACTTTATTATGTTATTGTTGTATGTGGATGACATGTTGGTAGCAGACCCCAACAAAGTTCAAATCCAAAAATTGAAGGCACAGTTGGCTAGGGAGTTTGAAATAAAGGACTTAAGACCATCAAACAAGATTCTAGGGATGCAAATTCACTGAGACAGAACTAACAAGAAGATTTGGCTTTCGCAGAAGAACTACTTTAAAAGGATCTTGCAACGCTTCAATATGCAAAACAGTAAGTCAATTTCTACCCCACTTCCTGTTAATTTCAAATTAACCTCAAGTATGTCTCCTAGCAGTGAAATAGATAGGAGAAAAATGTCTCGAGTACCGTATGTATCAGCAGTGGGAAATTTATCGTATGCCATGACATGTCCAAGATCAGACATTGCACATACAGTGAGAGTTGTCAGTCATTTCATGGTAAATCTTGGTGAAGAGCATTGGAGTACTATGAAGAGGATTCTGAGATACATCAGAGGAACTTTAAATTATGCATTATGTTACGAATGATTAAATTTAACTGTCAATGGCTATTTTGATTCAGATTTTGTAGCAGATCTCAATAAAAGTAAGTCTACTACTGGTTATGTGTTTACACTTGCAGGAAGAGTTGTAAGGTGGGTTTCTAAACTACAGTCAATTGTGACTTTATCCACAACAGAAGCAGAATACATGGTAGCTACAGATGCTTGCAAGGAAGTAGTCTAGATACAAAAGTTATTGGAGGAGCTTAGGCATAAGCAGGAAAAGATTGATCTATATTATAATAGTCAAAATACTTTACATATTGCAAAGAATTCAGCTTTTCATTCACGAACAAAGCACATAAGGGTTCAGTATCACTTTGTTCGAGATGTAGTAGAAGAAGCTAGTGTGAATATGCATAAAATTCACACAGATGAGAAACTAGCAAATGTTATGACTAAGTCAATCAATACTGACAAGTTTCAATGGTGTAGATCTTCTTGTGGCCTAGCGAAAACGTAAGCAAGCATGGTTTGGCAATAATGGAAGGATTATACAAGTAACTTTAAGTGGGAGAATGTTTATGGTAAAGTCCCTTGTTGGGCAAAAACCATATCCTTTTGGTTGGCTACCTTGATTAAATTAAATTAGTCCTTTGGTGTGAAAATTAAGCTATCTAAATTTGCCTAATTTTTACTCAAACAATGGATAAATTTTTCTTAATATGTGGGCTATTTTCACTATAAATAGCTAACTCCATCACTTTGATTTTTCATCCCATCCCAAGACAAATCTTTCTTCAAACTCATTTCTTTATCTAGCTCTCAATATAGATATAACTTTAGTAGCTATCTTGTAGAGAAAGAGTTTTGTATCTCAAGAGCTTTTAACCTCAAATTATAGTTAAATAAATCATTTCATTTGTCCGTGGTTTTTACTCCGATTTGTTTGGGAGTTTTCCACGTAAAATATTTGTGTCCAATTTATTTTCATTATTGTCAATTTTACTTTAGTTGTGTGACAACTATTTTAACCTAAAACGATCATTATATTTCCCAACAAAAATTTCAATTCTAACCGGAGAGAATATATAATAGGAGCATTGTTATTCAAAGTTATGATACAAATTTATCTCCTCTTTTTCTTAACTAGGATATACACGTTAATTTAAGAGCATTTCTAATCCAAGTTCATATAGAGGTGGGCATCCCTTTGTTTTTTCTTTTAATTTTATTGTTGAAGAAGCAAAAGAAAACCCAATATAAAATGACAAAGTTTTTCTTCTTTCTTTTTTTTTTCTTCTTCCGTTCGCTTAAGTGCTTCGTAATGTTCAATTTTGTTTTCATTTTAACTTTGATTCAACTATTTTTTCTTATTAATCACAACTCCAACCTTGAATTCAGTTTTTTGATAAGCTTAAAGTATGTGGTTTATTGATTAAGACTTTGGTTTATATATTTTCAAATACTTGTATAATTAGAAATGACAATTTCTCTATAAAAATAGCATTTAACCTATTTTGATTCAATAATTCCTTAATTTAGGCAAGGGACCAAAATAAAGATGACAATTGACATTAGCTGGAACTGGCCAAGGCTGTATAGCGCAGATTTAGAAATATTCACAACTATTCCCTCTCTTGAAATAATAGTACAATAAGGTGACCCCAAGTATGTAAGAATTGGAATTCCAAATTCACAGGTGGTCAAATGTTGTATATGAGTTGGCCAATCAAGGCTATATACTAAGATATCATCCAAAAGAAAAGTGTAACAAAGCGACGTAGTACAGGTTTGAAAACAGAGGTCATGACTCCTGAGTGCTTGATATGTAGATGGGCATGGGCATTTGATAGCCCAAAAGGCATAACAACAAACACGTAGTGATCATCATGAATTCGATAGGCCGTCCTTGCAATATCTGGGGTTGAATTTGGACTTACTGAAATTCAGCACATTAGTCTAATTTAGGGAAAATTGTGGCACCATGGAGTTTATCAACTGTGGGAAATTGGGAAGCTATCTTTAATGGTGACAGTATTTAGAGCTCAATAAGTGACACAAAATAGCCAGGAACCCCCAACCTTGCTTCTTGACAAGGATTACGAGAAGAAAAAGGGTTTGTGTTAGGGTAGGGGTGACAAAGAGGATGCAAATTCAACATCCAAAATCATCAAATATTAAATGGATTTGGTTCATTCATAAATTGTTTTAAATGGACATCCATTTATTCTAATGAATTTTAATAGATGGTCATGAAATCTAATAAATATCCATTTAAAAAAGTCCAATTTGATCAATGTCCATTAATCAAATTTAATTAATTACACTTTAACCCAATATATATTTTAAATTTCACTATCACTCTATAAAAAAATTTCCATGTTTGGAGAAATTTTTTTCACTATTTCTCTCTCTAGAACTATCAGAATTCAGAAGTAATTTATAAGCAGAAGTTTTATTATGTATAATTAATTTCACGTAGAGTTTTTTCCCAAAAAATGGAAAAAGAAAAAAAAGTCATATCGAGAATGTAATATTCAATCTTGATCGTAATGATTTTCTCTGAATGTATTCAAATTTCTTGTCTAATTTTCTTTTAATGATAAATTCAACATTGGACAAAAAATACATTTTGGTTATATTTCATCTATTCAAAAAGTTCAATAATAAACAAACAACACTATTATTCAAACACACATGACTCAATAATTAAGTTTTTATAAAATTTAAAGCAAACAATTTGTACAAAAATTTTCAATTTCATATCAAACTATTATTATTTTTACAGTTTTATTTTTTATTTTACTTTATTTCTTTACTAATTCAACTTTTAGAGGTTACAACTTTTTATTTTTTACATAAATTTGCTAAGTTAGCTTTAAAACCCACAACTTTACCCATTTTATGCAATATGTTAACAAGAGACCATTTTAAAATTCATTTTGACAAGATTTTTTTAAAAAAATCAACCGATAGTATAGTTATCATTTTTACATGTTTCTAATACATATGAAATTAAATATTTTAAAAATGAATTGAGCACGAGTTTAAATAATAAAAATTAAATTAAGAAATTTAATTAAATACAATTGCAAAGAATGACTTTTTTAAAAAAATAAAAATTATATGAATAAATAAGTGTCCATCGACATCCATAAATCATTTAGATTCAACCATTTAAACCATTTATAAATAGATCATAAATTGTTTGGATTTAAATGAATTAACACCCATTAAATTTACCCAGATATATTTGGATATCCACTTTATCACCTCTATTTTATATTAGGGCGTATGATGCCTTTCAGACAACATTTCTTCAATTAATTTCTACATTTCGAAAATGTGGATATCAATAGGAACGCATATTGATTGATGGGTGGCCATGCCAACAACCATAGTTAGAGTAGGGGATTGAGAAGTAATAATTCCCTCCATATAGGCGTGGAAAAACAGACTGTTCGGTCCACTTGGGCAAAAAATGAGTGTCGGGTCGAGTTGCGAGCCAAGTGGAAAAAATGTCATTTTTAGGTCAAACGATGTCATTTTGATCCCTCTAATTGGGTCGGGTTGAATCAACTCAAATTTTCACAAGCCTACAAACATGCAGCCTTGCCCAACTTGCCCCTCTTTTAGGGGTCAAAACGATATCGTTTTGGCTTAAAATGTTAATTTTTCCATATGGCCTACGGCCAAGACCGAATTTTCACTAGCCAATTATTATGAAGTCAGCCCAGGTTAAAATCGGGCCATATAGGTCGGGCTCAAATTGCCACTCTTATCTCCATATGCATATCATTATGTATTTTGTCCAATATAAAATAACAACTTATATTCAACGACTAAATCAAGAAAGATTGTAAACCATCAAAGAAATTATCAATATTCAAAATTTCAATTGGTTTAGTGTGTAATTGAGGTTGGACCAAGAAGTAATATTAAATAATTGTTTTAACATATCATAACATCTCAATATAGCTATGAATGCATTAACACGTTGTATCATAATAACCATTTATTCATATATAGAGTTAGTTTGTATTTCAAACTCAAATGTCTTATCATAAGTAGTACTAATTACAATTGGAATTATACCTATTGTGATATCATTCATATTATGAGTTGTTTGAGTAAGTACTCTTATTATTTCAGACAGTGTTGAAAAAATGATATAAAAAGTCAAAACTGAAAATAAGAAATTTGCTATTTTTTCAAATCAGTTTGAAAAAATGATACAAAATCCCTACTTGGTAAAGATAATGAGATATTATATTCAAACGAAATTAAATTTATTGATTTGAAAAATGAACAAAATGCCTGAATGGAAAAAGAGATGATATAATATATATGTATATATATATATATATATATTTGTATGTGTATATATTCTCTCTATATATAAATGGATTGTTATTTTACAAAAAATTATTTTTCTTCAACCCGATAATAATAATTTCACTTATTATTCTACACTTATTCAAAAAAAAAAAACAACTTCTTCTTTGTCTTCTTTTTACTTTCTTACATAATGGATAATTCAATTCATGTATTTCAAAATTATTACCATTTACTCTACATTAATGTATTGACAAAAATATATTACATGAGAATGAAATATTGTGATTTCTAATGTCAAAATGAATGTTTGAAAATATTGGATGTTCAATTGAAACAAATATTCGATTAAGCGGTGAATATCTACTTGATTTGGGTCAAACTAGTTTTGTCAGGAAAATAAGAGACAATATATTATAAGTATTTTATAGATGTGTCAGATGAAATTGAAATATAAAATGTCGTTTCCTTATATATTTATTTACAAATCGAAAAGATAAAATCACTTTTAAAAAAAACTGAATAAAAAATCATTGCATGACATCCGATTGATCATTGAGTATATCATTGTGGAAGTGTACAACGAGAAATTCTAAAATTATTGAATAAATTCAAAGATGAAGGAGAATGTTATAATCTAGGGAATTTTACTTTAAATAATCATGTATGCAAGTTTATATAAAACTTGATAAGGAAAAAATTAAATATATAATATAATGTATTTTATGGAGTTTGTTTATGTAATATATTTAAAATTTTATTAATGCATTTTATGCACATTTTATATTTTTTAATGCACTTATTATATTATATGTACATTTTAAAACGTTTAGAATGAAATATTGCATATCAATGAAAATGGTGATGAATGTATCCATTTTAATTTAAGAAAATGAAAATATTTTTCAATCTGAAATAAATTTGAATATACAGGGATATTGAGACCCTTTTACCCACGCACCTATAATCCTATTTCTATCATTGACTCCCGAGATGAAGCAGTTGAGAAAATTGGTATCACTCGGTCTGGAAAGGGGTTCGACCGGGATTTTAAAAATTTTGATTAAGATAATGTTAGTGTCTGAACATGGTTTGGTGGGGGAGTTTGATATTTATTTTATTTAATTTTTCTACTCATCTTCTCAAAGCTCCCTCTGCAAAGTTGACCAACATTTTCTTGGGGAAACCTGAAAGATGAATTCTACTCTTTTTTGCTTTCAGATTCTGAGTCAGTGAAATGATTCCCATGAATGAATCTAAGCTTGAGCTGCTTCATACTCTATCCATGGATACGCATTCAAACTCTGATGATCAGTTCATTAAAGAAGAACTTCATGAGGCACCCTACAAGAAAAGCACTTCCATATCAGTCTTTGCTCGATGAGCTTCAATCTATGTGGGGGGATTTTTGGAAATTTAGATCTAAGATTTCGTTAAGTCCATGTCTGCAGCATGAAATTCGGATCCTTCAAGGGGAGCTGATGTTGCAGCAAATGGTTTTCATGCTCTTGCAAAATCATGGGTTTATGTCTGAAGCCCTCGAAAATATTTTAAGTATAGCAGAAACGGAAGCAGTACCAATTAAAGAAGTAGTAGCGGGTCTCAACGCTAATCAAGCTTTTGCAGCACGCTCGTTTTACTTTGATAAATGGAAATCTGGTGTTCGCAAGTTTCTTAAAACCGTATATGAGAAGATCAAGCCTCGTCTCAAGGAATTTTGTCTTGGGATAGTCGATCGGTTATTGCAAGGTAATTTCCAAGGAGTATGATATCTCTTCATTCATCTATATTATACTCTTGAAACTGAAGGATCTTGAGAATTTAAACCAAATATGATTGCCCCCATAAAGAAACAAATGAAAACCCTCATAGTGATTTTAAACTTCGCCTGCATGATTGCTGGGAATGAGACAAATCTTGATGAAAAATTGGAAATTTCTTGTTATATTTGGTCCTTGGGTTAATATTGCAGCAGCTAGTTATTCTGTATTGGGTTGACGAGAATGATGAGGAGCTATTTGTTGTGTTTCTCCATCACTTCATAAGTTCAATCTCAGCATTCTAGAGCTTGTAGAGGCATATATTGTAGGCTTAAAGGCTTAAAGCCATCAAATGTATCTGAAGTTTCTTGTGATGCGAGAAGCTGTTGGGCGTTTTAACGACATGGTCCAAGAGAATCTTATTGTCTCTACAGATGCTCGTTTG
>SRSM01000446.1:0-84178 GCA_019593545.1 Apocynum venetum
GCATACAAAGAAATATATGTAATTATACTTACACAATCTTGAAACCCTTGTCAATAGCCTTCTGTTCTCCTGGCCTGTCTATGAATATCAGCAGCCTGGGAGTGAGCTTTTTGGATGTAGAGGTAAGAAAACTTGTAGCCTCATCACCTCCATCAGTGGTTGCCAAACTAGTGCTCATATATTCATTGCTCCAGTTGTTTCATATAATGTATCAGATGCATCATCCGCTGTATCAATGAGAATGTTTACCACTTTTTTCCCCTGGAATGGAATTTTGCATTCCCTCCTAGAACAAGTCCTGATGCAATTCTGCATTGAAGATTATGGGAACTGGTTAGAGTATTTCAATATTTATTCTTTGCTCTAGTTTTGTTCACCAGTAATTTATTTGTGCACATTCAATTTTACACCAGTTTGAGAAAAATGATAAGGAACGCATTGTCCTTCACAAAGCCCCCCCCCCCCCTCCCCCCTTCATGAGATCCATTCTGAGCAGGGTTTACATGGTACATTTTGGTGGGATGTCAAACCATCATTCATCTTTTGGCAAGATGTTCTCTATATTGCCTTAACGAAAGCTAGCATATGTACCCTTTTAGATCATTAAGATTTTGCTGCTAAGATCTTGTTTTAAAAAAATGGCATTCTTTTCCAGGAAAAAGAAATGTGATTTGAGATACTTACATTACTAACAATGTGAAGAAAATTGCAACAAGAACAGGCCACAGATAACAGTGCATGTGACAAGGTGATCTCTTCTTCTTCTTGAGCTTTCTCTTATTATCTTTGTAGCAAGAATTGATTATTACAACGATCCTCCATAGCCAATGCCACATATGAGCCACAGCACTGCAAGACAGTACCCATATATTCCTGTGAATGCAGTTGACTGCAGAAAAATAAAATAAATCATTAATGTATTATGCTTTTTCCTTCATGTGGACTTCAAAAGAGATGGATACTTACACTCCAATAATGCTTGTTTGTTATGTCATACCTCCTCTGTATTTCTTGAGATTATCCAAAGGATCAGCTCTTACAGTATATCATCTGATTGCCTCACTGGATCTACTGCGCTTTCTGTTTTGTAATAATGTCTTCCTGTAAATAAGATAAGCACTGACCATGAGTGGTGTAACACAACAATAAAGAGTTCGAGTTGTTTGATATTACTACTACACTACTAATATTATTCTATGGTCCACTGTTTACAGATAATCTTCTCATTTCAAGCCAAACTAACTATACAAAATGGAGAAAAAAGAAACTGGCAAATCCTTATCATATTGGCTCTTTCTAGAAAATGATCGAGGTTTTTTTTTTTTTAATACAAGAAAAAATGAAAATCTTTTTACAGTATTGAAAGGCATTAAAGATTGACTATTAAAATAGACCTTTTTTTCAAAAAAAGAAAAATCTTCAGCACAAAATTGAAATTAATTTTTAAACACAAAATTGAAATAAATACCATTGCTTCAATATTAAAATATTCAGATGAAGAAGAATCTTAAATTCAAGATAGTTTTAAAAATATCACTAATTCAACATCGATGAATATTCAGATGAAAGAAAATTTATTGAACATTAGGGGGGAAAAAAGTCAATAATGAAATGATTTACATATAGTTTTACTATGTAATGAAATGTAGGGAATAATGAAATGGCAAATTAATATGTTGTCCGTCTGTAAAATTTTGTCAAATTTTACATTTTTTTAACAAAAAACTTGTTAATCCTTTAAATCAATATTATTAATTAGTTTTATTCCTAATAAATCATACTTCAAATAAACTGTTTATTGTGTAGGTCCTGTATGATATATATTGTTATTTTTTATTCTCGTTCTTAATTATTTTTTTCTAATTTTCGTATACGGTCAAAAATTAGAGAACGTTTTTGGAGTATTTTATTCTTGTCTTAGAAATATATATTTTTCTAATTTTCGTATCCAGTCAAAAATTAATAAAGTTTTTGGGACTGAGGAAAATAAGATTTTTTTTTCTATTTTCCTAAAAAAAAGGTTATTTGTTTAATGAAAGCTGCATGGTAAGAATAAATTTCGTTCTTGAAAATCTGATTTGTTTTTAACTCAATCTTAAAAAAAATAATTAATGACACCATAAAAGAAATGAAAAGTATCCTACGATTAAAATTCAATTTAGAACTGTTCAAAGAGCAAATATAACTTCACTTCTGTACGTACATTTTTACTTCTTTTTTTTTTTTTTGTCTCCTTCCAGAACGGTAGACAATTCTCGGTCAAACCCATAAAATTTCCATCATTTCAGTTCTTTTTTTTTTTTTTTTTGAGAACTTCTACTGGCTAAAGATAACTAGAAAATTTTGTGGATAGAAGAAGAAAGTAGCATAAATTTTAATTCCTTATAATATAGAAAAATTAAAATTATAAACACAAAAAAAAGAGAAATAAAAAGAGAAAGAGAGAAGGGAACAGAAAATGGAGTAAGTTAAAATCAAAATGATACAAAACTTTCAGCTGTAACTGTTATGCTTGAAGCCATGATGATCACTGCCGTAAGAATTAGGTATTTGCCACTTTGGGAGACCTCATCATGGAGCCATTCTTTCACCTGTGCCCATAACTTACTTTAGTTATTTGCAAAATAACCAAGTTTTTGGTCTCCCTGGACCCTAGCTACTTCAAAACCAAAACTGCAAAATGGTTTAGTTTGCAAATTTAATTTTTCATTTTGTTTGATTGAATTCAGGGTTGTTTTCGTATTGTGATGTCAATTGAATGAATGCAAATTGATTCATTTTCTTGGTATTTTAAACAAAGGGCCGGGAAAAAAACAATCAAAAATCAAGAAAAACCTACCAATAGACTTCTTCATGGACTGGGAAAGAAGAGAATCATCAAAATCTTTGCGTGAAGACAGGATGAAATGAGTAAAAGTATTGTAGAGTTAGAGTAAGGGAGAAGGGAGAGAGAGGACTTGACCATATATAGGATGCATTTTCATATGGGGTGGCAGTAAAGGGTATATGATAGATATAAGGAAGGAGCAGCAGAAAAGAAATGGAAGATATTAAAAGGGATGTGAATTGAATCTGAACGTGAAAAAAAAAAAGGTAACCTTTATAACAATTGGTGCAAATTTACTTATTTCTTAAAAAGCAACCTAAAAAATCAAGTAAAACAATATTTTATTATTATAAGTTAGAAAATACTTTTTGAGTTATATACTAACCCACTAAATATAAAGCGAAAACGAGTCCATAGAGTAAGCCAAGCCCGGTTAGAATCACATGAAAACTTCACTAGAAATGGGAAAAAAGAGGTGTTTTCATGAAAAAAGGAAGTGAATGGAAGGAATAAGGGTTTATTTACTAAAAAAAAAGAGAATGAGCCGATAAGGGTTCTTGAGAATTCAAAGGCTTCAAGAAAACTCACCAGAATGAGAAGAAAGAAGAAGAAGAAGAAGAAGACGTTAAATCTCCTGTTGTTCGAGCACTGCAGGAAAATGTTTCTTTCAAGATGCCGAAATTCTGCAGTGTTTTTTTCTTCACAGTTTTGCTCAAATTCTTGCTTCACGGGACAAGCTTGAGTGTCTTCAGAAACTTGAATTCTCAAAGAATATACAATCACTGGCTTTTGTCCCTGCAATCAATTCAGCACATTTGTTCCAACTCCAACAGAAACCTTTATATATATATATATATATATATATATGTATGTATGTAATCCTGAAACATTGAGGGTTACATGAAAAGTCATGTAAATAGAACCAATCTAGAATGGAGGAACGTCAAATATTAATATATTATAGTGTTTTGTTTCGAGTCATTTTGATGGGAAACTCAAGTCAAACACCTTCCTTCCTGGTCTTAGCAGAAGGATTTCAATTCAAATCCTTAACAAAATTTTCTCCCTTTTAAAATTCTTTATTAACCATCCCATTGGAATTCTCATCTCCCTATTCCTGCCTTATTGAAACCTTGAAAAGAAAAAACTCACACATGTTATATATTTTTAATAGATTATATTAGTGAAAAGAGTGGTTGCTTCTTGGCAACCTCAACCTCCTTTAATCCACATCTTTTCCTCATTTCTTTTTTTCATAAAGTGCTTTTAGAAAGGTTTCTTCAGAAATTTTTATAATACTTTATTTTTAATGAACATATTACTCCCTCTCTCTAGAATTGAATATTCACATTTTCTATTTAGTCACTTTTTTAAATAAATATAATTTTTATCTAAAGTTACATTAATAATCTCATTAATTTAAGGAACTTATATTCCATATTAACTCATGATCTACATCATTCACCATCTTAATAAATAAAAATAATGACCTCATTAGTTTTTAAATAAATCAAAAGTGAACATCATTTTAAATTAAAGGCAGTGTTGAATCATAGTATAATTAGTTTAAGTTGAACTACATTTTTTTTTAGTTTGTAAATTTAGTTATTTGTTTTATTTTATTTAGAGTCATACTCTTTCTTTCTTCTTTCGTTCTGTTTTTAAAAGTAATGTATTCAAATTAACTTTATCTACCGCTAAGAAAAAAAATGTAAACTCTATCTACTATCAAAGAAGATTCAAATTATGAACTTAAATCTTATCTCAATTTAATTACAACTAAAGCTTTGTCTATTTATTTAAGTTAAAAAAAAAAAAAAAAAACCAGACAAAGGTTTGTTTTGGTCAAGTCATGTGACTTCCTCTGGTCATGTCTTTTAGCCATCATGGCTGCTTCTCATGCCAAGAAATTTACCTCGTAGTTTTTTTTTTTTTTTTTGGTCTTTTACGTGTGAAAACGACACTGCAAAAATGATTACGAACCAAACTACTTCAGCAATGATCAAATATCAAACATTAATTAGACAAATTATATGAGAGAAAAAGGAAATAATTGGCCGTTCAATTTTTTTTTTCCCCTTTCATTTGTCAACAAAAGCATGTAGTCAAAAACCCGCCACAAAAGTGAACTGTATTGGTAGTAGTCTTTGTTAAGATTCTATGTATATGGTAAGAAAGAGATTGGAAATTCTCATATATTAATCTCCATATATATACATAATTGTCACATTAAATATACCAAAAAGAATACAATGTATAGAGTGATTGATTTAAAATTCTAAAACATTTTATTGGTATGCATTTGTATTTTCCATAACATTCATGTGCTTTTTTGTAGGATAAAATCTGATCATTCTTTGAAAAAATCAGAGTAGATGAGAAGTATTAATTGGTATAATTAAGAATTTTTATTTTTATTTTGGAAACTGGATTTGTAGATAATATTTAGTTCTTAATTTTAAAACTTTTTCCTAAATTGTTCAAAAAGAATGTTTTTGGAAGAAATAAAAACTGTTTTAAAAATAAATATAATATTTTTATTTTCAATTGATCAAATAAGTAAAAATATTTCAAAAGGGCTTTTTCCCAAAATGTTTTTCTTTACATATTTGGTCATTATAAAATTAAAGTCAACGCCAATTCCTTTGAATTCAAATTTTGGGGGTTTTAAATTCTCAGAAATGGGGAAAGAAATATTATGTATACACACGTACAAAGATCCCTTTCATGCTTTCAAGGAAAATTAGTTAGTGCCATAACCTAGTTTCAAATATTTTCCCCAAAAATGATGATGATGTTAATAACGAAAAGGAGGACAAAATTTCAAATATTAATATTCTTGTTATTATTGTGATATTGAAATGTAAATATCTTACATTGTTTATGAAATTTTATATTAAAAAAATACACTCGTCATTCAAAATTGAATGTCCACTTTTGACTTTGATTAAAAATTAAGGAAAGTCCTTTGACTTTTAAATTAACTTATCAAATTATCATTAATATTAATATAAATGAACGTGGGACTCATAAGTCAGTGAGATGTAAATTTTTAAATTAAGGGGTAAGTACCGGAGACTGTGAATTAGTGGGATATAAATTACTTAAATAAATAAAGTTATTAATAAAATTTTAATTAAAAAATATATTTATTTAAGGAAAGTGGACATTCAATTCCAAATAAAGTAAAATAGAAATATGGACATTCAATTTACTACGAAAAATGAATTTATTTTAAGAAAATAAATATTTAATTTGAAAAAAAAATAGAAATGTATATAATCAATTACGTAGGAGAGAAGTTTTATCTGGAAGTGGAGAGGGGTCACGAGGGATAAGACTGGCAATTGAGGAGCAATGGTTAGGGAATTAGAAATCTAGTATGGTCATTGGTCATGTGCGTCTCTATAATCTCAAATCCTTTTTATTCTCAACTTGTCTCCATTTAGGGGATTCCCGTCTCTATTATGTCAAGGATAAGATTACCCCTTCCTCATCTCACCCCATTTATAAATGGAAATTGAAGAAAAAAATTCCCATGGGTCTAAAATAAAAGTGAAGGAAAAAAAAAAACCCCTCCTTTTTTACCTGTGAAAAATAAAATACAGTTGTTATAAATGTAAGAAATTTCCAATAAAATCTTCATAAAATTAGATATAAATTTTTTAAAAAAAGAATAAATTTACACAATTTAAAAATTTTAATGATTACATTTTCAATCAAATAAAATAAATATTTCATACAAATTTATATCCACACAACACAAAGGTAATAAGATAGGATAGGATGACGTTATTTCATCCACAAATAACGTAAGTTTATAATTCTATGTTAACATTTAATCTCACATATCATCGTCATGTACTGAAAAAAAAAATCATATTATGAGGTTCCCTTTGCTTTTCCTATGTTAGATTCTTTTCTTATGAGGCCTTTGAAACAAAGGTCTGGATAAAAATTTTAATTCTCAACTTTTTCTGTTTCTTTTTCAAATCAAATTATAATAAAAGGAGTCAAAAAAGTTTAGGTATTTCAACTTTGAAATGATTCATTTTATTTGGCTTAGGTTAAATGTTCAATATACAATATAAAAGCTTATTGTATTTTGGTTCAAACTAAATTGAATTTGTAGTGAACTAAAATAATTGCAGTTTTGGAAATTTGATTATGCAAATATTATAGTTCAGTTTGGTTATGTAAAAATAACATAACCTAATTAAAGGTTCATTACTCAATCTTAGGGATAAGATTATTTTCTATTTAAGTTTTGTATATTTGTTTTTTGGATTTCTTTAATAGGTTTTATAATAACTTTCATCGTTGTGATTTTAATATAATACGCTAGATTTATTTCTGCATGTGAAGACTAATTGCTATATTGATGTTAAATTCAACTTTTCTCGTATTTATTCAAAAGAAAAATGGGGTCATAATGAAAAAGGAGAATAGAGAATGTCCTTGATTATGGATATTTCTAATAGGTTTTTGAAACAAACCCTTTTTTTTTTTTACTATATTGTTAATGTTAGATAGTATTAGTTTCGCGCATAGATATTTCTAATAGGTTTTTTTAAAACAAATTATAATTATTTGACGGGAATATTAATATTAGATAGTGTTAATTTTTCGCTAACAATTGTCAAATGTGATTAAATCAATCATACTTTTAATCATTATGATTGTAGAAAATCATAACTAAGATGTGAAAATTTACATGTTTCTAGGCCGAAATCCATTTTTCTCTCTTACCCTAGAATAAAACTATTCTAATTTATTTCAAAGAGGTAGAAGCTGATATTCTATATTTGTACATTTATTCGCATTGCATTAATAAAAATTTGATACTCCCTCATCTCAACTTTATAGGCTTATTGGTTTTTCACACTGATTAAAAAAACATAATTAATGTAGTTGGAAATGTATATTTTTCATAAAATATTTCTAAAATACCCTCATCATTTATCATTTTCAAAGTGAATTTAATATATATTTTAGATACAAGCGATCTCACTTTAAATATAGATATTTTGTCAACTAAAAAATATATTATACTTTAATAAGGTAAACTGATATATAATTTGGAGTAAACTAAAAAGGAAAACAAGTTATCAAATTGGGACGGAGAGAGTAATAAAAAGAAATATTTGTCTAATATTAAAATAAAAATAAAGATTTTATTTTATTAAAGAGATATAAAATATTTAATAATTATTGTTATTTAGAAAAATAATTAAGAAAGATCAATAAAATTAATTAAATATTTAATATCTATTATTATAAATAAATAATTAAAAATCACAACTAAATTGTTTTTTAAAGTTGATTATTCTAACTTTTTAAATTAGAAAATAATTCACAAATCAAAAGGTGTGGATTGCCAAACAACTTGAGAAATAAGGTGTAAAGTTCAAACGATCGATTATACTTTACAAATGCTATTCCAAAAGGACTCGTAGTAAATAAAGGTTTTTTTTTTTATACATGAGGAGATGGGATTGATCCTGCCCTCCACAACGTGTGAGAGACTTGCCCACTAAGCTACTCTCTATCCCCATAGTAAATAAAGTTACTAATTTGTTATGTGATTTTAATTTAATTTTAAAAATATTTGAATATATAATTTAATGTTGATTGTGAGATTGATGTTGGATCAAACAAATTAAAATTTCAAAATTATTCAAAAAACTTTATTTCTAATTTAAAAATCAATTTTGTTTTTTTTAAAAAAATTAAACTTAGGAGATTCAAATCCAAATATTTTTCCTCAAAAAAGCTTCTTTTTACCCTTTAATTTTTTCTTGTATTGCATTGTTGACCTAGTAAAATAGGTTGAGAATCTTATTTTAGACATTAATGGAATGCTAAATTTCAAAGCAGAGATTTGCATCCGTCAATAATGAACAAACTTGTTCAGCATATCTTGGTGGACCAATAATGTGCAAAATAGTAGTTATCTCTTGTGAAACCTCCTTTTTTTTATGTACCTAAAAGTCTTTCTTGAATATGGTTTTTGGGACTTACCTTTGAACTCTAACCTACAACTCCAAGTGTTGCTTTTGTTTACCTGTTAAAATAGCTTTAATTTTTAGAGTTTTGGAATAAGTTTTTCAAGATTAGAAAAAGTTAAGTGCTTATGCTTTTAATTAATTGATTGGTATACCTTTTGTTTAAAATAAAATGTTTACATTTTTTGGAATGTTTAAAATTAAATATTTATTTTCATAAAATTAACATACTTTTTCATGATGCACCACAAATAATATCCTTAATTTGAGAAATTTATAATTTATTATCATTAATACACTAGTTCAATTAGGTAATAATAAAGTATAATAGAGTAATATATCTATTCTTTTTTGTTTTGTACAAAATCAAAAGGGACATTTAATTTTGAATTGAAGAAGTAATTTTTAAAATGGAGTAATAATCTTATTTATCTTTTTTTAATATTTTTTCCTATATTAAATAATATTAATATCGTATACTTCTATTTAATAAAACAAAATATTTATCTTTTAATTTAATTTTTGTTTACACTATATTGTTTAACATTACTCCTTTCATTTGAAATTGAATATGTCCATATTTGACCTAATACAAGAATTAAGGAGAATATTTGAACTTTAAGAAGCTATCACAATATTCATTTTATTATTGTGGTTAATGATGTGACCAAATGTGTCAGTGATATTTAAATCCCTTAAAATTAAGGAGATGATTTTTAGTGAAACTTTAAAATTTAAATAAAAAATATCTACCATTGATAAATATTTTAATTCAATCTTTCATTGTCTCTCTAATTTAATTATCACTCTCATTCTCTTCCCACTTAAATAGGGATAAAATTGAAAAATAATATTTCATCCGTCCCAAATTGCCCACTTAAATAGGAATAAAATTAAAAAATAATATTTCATCCGTCCCAAATTGATAAGGGATTTTCACATCGATTAAGAAAATATAATTGTTAAAATTATAATTTTTTTATAAAGTATTACTAAAATACCCTTATATACCAATCGTTCTTGGAAGAATAATTTCATTTATTCACCCAAGAGAATATGGAAGACTTTTTTACCCCTTCAAATATAGCATTTGGAAGCTTGAACATTGTTGGAAAAGTATTTTCCATTAATTAAGTGCAGTTTTTCAATATCTACTAGCATTTGTTATTATTATGTGAACTTAATATGCTTCTACTTTAAAATAAGGGTATTTTAGTCAACCAAGAAATGTATTATATTATTATTAAGGAAAGTGGCATATAATTTGGTGACAAAAAAAGAAAGAAAACAAGTCTATCAATTTGGGATATAGGGAGTAATAATTGATGTTATGAAGACACTTATTTTGAAATAAAATAAAACATTTACAATTACACTTATTTTGAAATGGATTCAGTATTATTAATATAAGCATAGTAGTATACAAAATATCTTCATTCATTAGAAAAGCAATATAATTGTTAATAGGAAAAATTATTTCTTATGACTATGAAGAAATATAATAATTAGTAGATATTTTACATTTTAATATCATATTTAAATGGAATATGAATGAAAAAAAAAATTGTTACTGATTCTCTTTGTGGATTCCATTATGGCATCAAATTCATGAAATTGCCTTGTATTACCTTCTTGCAAACATAAGATCTTAAGAGTAATATATTTAAGGTAAAAGTATAGGTTGCTCTTAAACATTTTTTAAATTTTGATTTTTTCATTTCAATTTTTTTTGCTAGTTTTTGTCTTGGTCACGTTGTCTTCTAAGTTACAAAAATTATAAAAAGCTTGTTCTTCAGTTGGTTCTGTCTATTAGAAAATTAATGAAACTCACATACCAACTTTTTAATTCTACTTTTTATCTTCTAAGTCACAAGAATGGGAAGAGGGAGAAGCAGATAGAGCAAAGGCCTCAATATTCTATTAGTTTTGTCCATTAAGATGTAAGCAAAACTCACGTATAACAAATACAAAACTAATATAAATGATATTTAGTAAATGGATCATCCTTCTATTTATTTTATTTCATTTTCAAAATCAATTACTTGTTCTTTTTCTTTTTCTTTATCCCTTCATTTCTTCTTCTAAGCTAGGCAGCCATATTCAATTTACTTCCCCATCACTTTTTATAAGATACATTAAACAAACTTACTTGTCACTAATTATAAGATGTTATATTACTTTTTAGAGTCGGTGAATATTATTTACAAATTCACCTTTATTTTATTGAGTAAGAAATAGATAATAAATACTCTTTTTTTTTAAAAGAATAAAGTAAATAAAAGTATACTGAGAAGTAAAATAATTTATTGTTCAGTGTAAAATTGCATAACAACGTCTTATAAAAAAGGACGGAGGGATACCACAATCAACTTCAGGAACTTTAAAACCTCCAACTAACAATTACACTTGCGTAAACTTGAAATAATCCCTTTAAGCTCAGCTAAAAAATTTAGCTTTGAATTCGACCATGTAATATTTACGTTGAGTTTGATATGAAAATATTCAGTCTAAGCAGGATTTGAATCAAACTTATTGACACTCGTATTTTCTTGTAAAATATAACATTTAAACAAGGGGGTGCGAAAGGCTAATCAATTTAGTCAAGCTTGATCATTTTTCTATTTCAATAAATATATAAATAAATAAAAGAGTTTGATCACTTTTTCATTAAATTTGACCACTTTAGATTTAGTTTATGATTGACAATTAAAAAATATGGTACTGAATCATTTGAAGGTTTATGTGGAGATTAGAGAAAGTTTATACATGGATTGGACAATGTATGAAATCTAGGAGGCAATGTGAGAAAACCTCTATAATTTCAGACAAACACAGAAATCCAAAAAATAAATTAACCCCTTTCTTTGCAACAAATGAATAGTATCCAATAAAACTGAACAGCTCACAGTTCATCCTTAATAATACCCATGTCAAGAGATAAAAATAGACGCAAAGAAGGGTTGGTGGAACAGGAGGGAAAACATTCAGGAATTTTCTCATTTTTTCCAGAAGGAAATGCAACTTTTGACTTCTAAGGTACACTAAGGTAAGTTTGATAACAGAATACCCAGGTTGGAGTTTGGGGGTTTTAGGCACTAAACTACCTTCTCTTGGCAGTATATCTCAATTTGAACCAGAAGCTACTTCTGCAATCTTATCTGATTCAAAGTCCACTTCAGCTTCGGAGAATTCTGCAGCCTTTGGAATGAGTCCCAGCAAATTGAACATTTGTTGATCAGCATCATAGTCATTATTTGGAGTTGTCAACAATTTCTCACCAGTGAAGATGGAATTGGCACCAGCAAGAAAACATAGAGTCTGCTCAGGAACAGAGAACCGTACTCTGCCAGCTGAAAGCCTGACCATTGCTTTTGGCATTACAATACGTGCAGTTGCAATCATTCGGATCATCTCCCATATTTCAACAGGCTGAATAAATACAGAATACGTATTCTACTAATTAATACAAAATATAACCATTACACAAGATTCAAAATATAACCATCTTTCTGTAACCTTACTAGCCACAATATTAGTGAGTTCACTGAAGGCATTGAGTGATATATAGCAGAATACTTTTCTAGCTTCATGTCTCCAAGGAAATAATAAGATGCACGTCCTTCATCAGTAAAATTATTGGATAATTTAAAAGTTCACACCATTAAAGCATATGAGAGATTAGTTAAGCTCCACAAAGATTACCTCTGCTTTTTTTTCTTTTTCCCTCTTCACTCTTGGAATTCAGTTTTATGTGGAATGATTGGTCATTTTGAAAGAATTACAAAGAATGACAGAAAATATAAAGATCACCATTCATCTATTAAAAATGTGGTTCAATATGGATAAACATGCAATTCATTCAATGTATATAAAGTAGATCACCTTTTGATCCTCAAGCGGAGTTCCTTTTACTGCTATAAGAGCATTGATTGGAACACTCTCAGGGTGAGTAGGTAGAGTTGCCAGTGTATGCAATAAACCAACTCGGTCCTCCTCTGCTTCTCCAAGCCCTATTATTCCACCTGATGGCAGGAAAAGAGAAACATCCAAAATTTGACATATAAGAGAAATCCAGCCTTGCTTGGTTTAAAAATAACATTGAACATTGAGCAGTGATAGATGAAATCCAAATCTTCACAAGTTCTAGTCTGAAATTTTAAATTTTCTTCAAGTCATCGACAGAGTTTTACAATAGTTGGAAGATAGATATCCCAGGTTACAGATTTACCCCATTAATAAATTTGAGGTTTCTCAACTAGGTACAAGGCTCAAATACATATTCTTAAGAAGGACGCAGAGAATGTTCTTTGGTCATTTAAGCCAAACATGCAGGTAAACAGGGAGGATATCTTCTAATTAACACAGATAAGAATAGGAGAATCAAAACCAGAATCGATGAGCATCTTTATCATCTAAGAGATCACCTGAACAAACATTTATTCCTGCTTCTCGGACATATTCAAGAGTTTGCAGCCTTTCATCATATGTTCTTGTAGTTATAATATTGGGGTAATACTCCCTTGATGTATCAAGATTATGGTTGTAAGCTGTAAGACCTGCCTTTTTGAGTTCCAAAGCTTGCTGCTTCTCCAGCATGCCTAAAGTGCAGCAGACCTCCATTCCCATGCCCCTTCATGTTAGGAGATTTTTTGTTAGGCTAAACAGATAATAGTATACAGACTATAGATTAATGCAGTCAGAAATTACATATGTATTCTTAATCTGCTACGGGAGAAAAGAAGTCAGAACCATACTCTTAAAACCAATCACCATTGAAAATATCCTAATAAACTCTTTGTGCTCTGCTTGTGATAGTTCAAATGATACACTTGTTAAAATTAGGAGTATATAATGTGGAGTACTCATGCATAGAACTGTTATAGAGGATGCAGAATGTGGTCTGTCACTTTGTGAGTTAGTTATTAGCATTAATTTCAGAAGGTCGCCCAGGTGCAGCAGAATCAATTGCCTAAATTTTTCAACTAGCCTCTACTACTTTCTTTCCTTTTTATATAAGCTCAAGTGTCACTTGGCTGTTGATAAGGCATAACAGTTTACAGATATCATGCCCCACAATTCAATTATTGCTTGATGATTTGAAAAACTAGCATAGTAAAATACAAAAAGATCATGTTTTGGGACTGGGGGCACACTTATTGCTAATGAAGTTTGACTGAAATCTTTTAATGATAATGATATTAATAACAATAATAATAAATAAATAACCTTGAACTAGACCCACAGTTAAAACCTCCAAAATAAACTATCATGATTCTAAAAACTGATTCTACTGCAACTAGAAAACTACCAAAATAACTAGAGCTAAAACTGTTGAGATACGAACATGCCACTATTACAAGACACAGCATCCATTATTAAACAACTAACAGGTCACCAACTCCAATATCATAAGTAATTTTCCAAATAATTGGTCTTGCATTTGCATTCTTCATCATTGAGCTTCCAGAAAGAGGGTCATAATTGGGAAGCATCATATTTGGACTTGGGAGTGCCAAACTTCGTGACATTTGGACTCAGATTAGTAACAGAAACAATGTTCTAAGTCTTTTGGAAGTAGCACATGATTTCTAAGGTACCATGGGCACCTATTATATCAGTTGAATAATACCACACCGTTTTGAGAGACATTGACCATATTGTGTGTACGACAGAATGAATCCGCACAAGATTGAGGTATTTCAGAAGTAGCACATGTATTTTAAGGTTAGCAAGTACATATACAACAATGAAAGCCCCAGTAAAACATGAGACTGTTATAAATGCAGATTATTAAGAGCGGAAAATAAATAATTAAAAGCTTTTCATTCTGGCTCAAGAGTTAGTTCAACATCATTCTGCAATCACATGGTCTATTAAGGAGTCAAATTATTTAGTTTACTTCTTGGCTAACCATATTTGCATACATCATATGATGTGAGAAAGATTAGTAGATTAAAGAACCAAGAGAGAGAGAGATAAGTAGAATTTAATAGCAGTTTTAGAACCCCCCCCCCCCCCAAAAAAAAAAAAAAAGAGGAAGAAAGTTTTTGCATTTGATGATTCCGGGGTAGTAACATAAATTTATCTGAACTACCCAACGTAATCTTTATTCAAATAACAACTATTTATAGAACATATGGTCAGTTACCGGATTTCTTTCACATATTCAAGGATCTGGTTGAAATTTGTCTTCCTTCCTATTGTCTCTCTCCATGCAGCACCCATGCAAAAGCGGGTGCTACCAGCTTCTTTTGCCTGGAAATACAAAGAGATCCATGAAATTTTATCAACACAAGGTTATATCAAGAATACTTTGAGAGGAAACTTTGTTCATTTAAGAACCTACATCTCTGACCTAATTACAACAAGCTATGCTAACCTTCTACTACATTAATAAATATTCTGCTAATGTTGCAGCATCATCAGTGGAGAATATAAGCCATGTAAGGTCAGGTGTATGAAATGATTAGGCATGTCTATCAGGTTAGCTATTGAATTCCAATAGATTTTTCCATTCAGAAAAGTAGATGTAAAGGAGCTGGATACATAATAGTCAGAATCACAAAACATGCATATGTGTCTTACAGAGTACAACTTCAATAGATACACATTCACAAGCATGTAATGAGTATATGCATGGTGAATCCAGATAAGCAGCTTTTTTTATGAACTCCAGGAGCTCATTAAGCTGTTTAAACATGAGTATCTAGCTTTTATGATAATTGTCTTGCATCAGCACTAATTACTAAATCCATAGAAAAGCAGAAGACTACAAGCATCATTGTTTCCCACCTGCTATCATCCAATTGATGCCAATTGTACACTGAACCATAGAAGCGACGAAATTGAAAACCAAAAGATAGTAAACTAAAAAAAATCTATTTTAAAATGTTTACTGTGTGGTTTGGAGACCAAACAGTCCTCAAAATCAAGAACTGCTGATCCCGTATCAAACATTCGTCAAATAAGGCCAATACCTTCACTATATGTAAGGTCACTGATTATAAACAAAGATGGCACATTCCCATGCATGGGACATAAGCCTGTGAATTTCTTTTTAAACATATTTGAATGCAAAAATCCTTTCTTTAAATTTTTTAAAAATGTATTAAATTTTTCTATAAAAATGAAAAAATATGTTGATAAATGAAATATTGTCTAAAAGTTCACTTAAAACAATATTAAACCATTAGATACATAAAAATGCACACGTACATATCAAATCATATACCAAACTCCTCACATCTGATAAAATGAAAACATTTTACTGGATAATTTTACCTAGACATGACCATTATTTGCACTTTTTTTTAAATGTGAACTCTACGGAAGGTTAGAGACTTCTGCATAAGCATATTTCAATTATTACAGCCACTTGAGGGAATTAAAGAGAAAAAAAATGGGAGATAATATAGCACAGGGTATGCAGGCGTGCTTCTCTTAATTGAAATAATAAGTGCTTTTTCTTCTTTTTTCTGCAATTGAATCTTTCCCTTGGCTCAATTTCAAGATGGATGCAAAATGATGAATTTAGCTTAATAATAAAATATTTTAGTAAAGACTTTGATAATATAATATTTAAAATTTAAGCTAATTGAAGCAATTAAGGATAGGAGCAAAATTATTAAATAGCATAAATATAATTGGTACTTAAGGAGGCATTTAGGAATACATTCACGGTACCCTTGTTCTTATTTATTATAAAGGGGGGGCTGTAGTGGAAATTTAATTAGTACGAATGTTCAATTAAGTAAGAAACATTCATTTTTGGCAAATCCAAAATAAAAATAAGAGGAAGAGCATCTCGAAACGAGTATTAGCTGGTCACACCTCTAGTTCACATATAGACATCTTACCCTCTCTAGAAAAAGAGATTACATAAAGTAAGAGATTCTAAAATGCGAAGAATGTAAAGCAAATGGTAGAATAAAATCTGAATCCATTGGGATTTTATTGTCATACTAACGAAAGAAATAGTTTCTTTGTGACTTCTATCTATAAGTGACCCAAATACCATAATTTGACAAAATTAAGATAGATTGTGGCATCTCTTCATGAGCATGAGGAGTGGTGGCATCACCCAAAAGATCATAAATAACAGCAAAAACTTAGCCATAAACTATTCAGAGCATCTTTACCTTTTGTCAGCTTTTACAAATTTTAGAACAAGGAATTGAGGAAATGCTCGATCGACCTCTATTTCCATAGGGACCACCTAAATTGCTTGCCTCAAGCACTTTTTTGTTAGCCCAATAAGGCAAATTAAATGAGCTATATATAACTGAACTCAAAATAATGCCATTCACCAAAAAAAAAAAACTCAAAATAATGGATAATGAACCTACGAAGGAACCAAATAATAGGAAAGAACTCAGTCAATATGGGTTATTAAATATACTTTATCAAATACTTTTATTTAAAACTATATCTTTAAATAATATATTGACCATATTTATACTATTTTATAACAACATTTAACGCATTGAATCCATTAAATATCACATCATTCAAATAATAAAAAAAAAATCTTTATCTATATATAATCTCTAATTTTTCATTCTCAAAACAACTAGAAATTTATACAAAAATATCCATCCAAATTCAGCTCCTTAGATTCAACCAGAAATAGATAAATAAATAACCTTTTTTGCAGCCTCCATAACAACATCTTTGTTCATAAGTCTCTGTGATTTTAGACCAGTGTTATATTTAGATGATTGAGGACAATATGAACAATCTTCACTGCACCCACCAGTTTTAATAGATAGAAGGGTGCACTGTTGCACTTCCCTGAAGTTGTGAGCATGTCTATGAACCTGAGCCTATAAATCATAAACAGTATATAGTAAGATCAATTATTTTAAAAAGTTTGATACCAAAATAATTTCATTAGCATTGCAGAAGTAAAAAGTGAGTCAGAACATATAATGATTAACTAATAGACAAGAAAAAAAAAACAAAAAAAAAGGAATTTTCTTTTATGGCGCTTGGATATCTCAATTTAATTTGTGAAGAAAGCCTGAACGATAGTCACCATGTCAAGGCCAGTTCAAGCGTAAGTGATTTTTGATAATTAGGTTCTGCATTAATACATTGCACAACAAACCAATGGCAACCTGATCTAGAGGGGTAAAGTTTCATATTTTCAGCTTGCTGATGACATGATTTTTTCCCTGAGTGCAGATTTATAAAGTTCAGGAACCTGATTCGCTTACGTGGGATATTTAAAGTGTTCAAATTGCTGGTGCTGACTCCGAAGTATTTTTTCTCTAAAACTTATTTTTTCTCATTTATGAATGATAATCAACCACTATTTCCTTTGAATAAAGTAAGGTTAATGTTCACTTCAGAATTAAAGCTTTCAATTGGACAATGTTCTCATTAGAAATATGAACACCTGTAATTTGTTGCAGCTGAGAAGGCCTTGTAAAAACTATTAACAGTATATTAGACTTTATTGGTCAAATTCAGTAGAATATTCGAGCTAATAAGAACCAATTGCAAGCGAACTTCAAACCCCACAAAGAAAAAGGGAATTTTTCAAAAACGAGTAAGAGAATGGGAAAGAGAACTTACGCCATGAAAGAGAAGATCAAGAAGAGGAGAATGATAGATGGAGTTAATCTCATCTCTGGTCCAATTATTTCTAGGTCCTTCTCTGATACATCTGTCGGCTCCAACCGCGGCAGCAGATGACGACGCCTTCGTCGCCGACAAAGACGAATAATAATTGGAAGAATGTGGCACCGCCGACTGCAATAAAATCACGGACGACACTGGTCGTCCCATCGACCTCATTATCCGAATCATCATCTTTCTCCTCTCTCCCACGCGTGCAAATACCTGGTCCTCACGCTGCTAAACAAAAAGAAAGAGCAGCTCAAATCGAAGAGCAAATGAGCCAAAACTTCAGAAATATCTAATTCTCCTCGGTATCTCCGAAAATGGGCCTAACACGTTACGAATTCCATAGGCAAACAGATTGGAGTCCGTGACGATAGGCTATTAAAGATCGTCAGAGGTATTGGGATTAGAAGGAAAAATGATGACTCCGAAGGGGAAGAAGGAAGAGAGGGAGGCGGCAGGTGGCGAAGAGAGAGAGCTCAGGAATCAGTTGGGACAGTGGCTGGCGGCTGAAGAGTGGCGGAGTTTTCGGAGCACACTGTGGAGAAGAGATGTTGTAGGTGGGGAGTAGCTGAGTGAAGACTGATGAGATTTGGCAGCTACCTCTCGTCTGAGAATGAAAATTTCAACTAACTTTGAATTTTTGATGGTTTTATTCTAATCATTTTTAGCATTTATTTGCTGAATGTTGTGAATGGTTTGAAGAGAAAATGATGTAATAACGTATACTTCCTCCTCCCCACATAGATATAAGTCACCTATCTAACTCAATCTTAAAATATTTATAAAATTATCTAAAACAATTCATATTTTAAAATAAAATCTAACAATTTATATTTTTATACCGAGGAAGAGTTCATTGATGGCATTTTGAATATTAGGGTATGGGCTAAGTTGGGTGTTTTGAACACATTAAAGCTTGGGTTAATTTTAGTAAAAACAAGAGGGGGAAAAAATCCAATCCTTTTAAATTCAACTTTGCCAACTGAATGATTTAATGCTTCAATCCTATGTTGATTCAAGAAGAGTTAACAATTCTAAAGTGACTATTTAGAAAAGGGAAAAAAGGGTGGACTTGAATCCTTTTAGTTCAAAGCTTAACTAAGTCTTGGAGAGCGAAATCAATAATGAGATCATGTGATTGGTCAATTGTCAAATCAATTGACCAACAATAGAGAATCCACTAGTGATGTGCAAAAATGTGTTGAAGAAACCAACTATAATGTCGTTGTCGAGAAATACAAAATACCAAATGAGTTTCGAGACGCCAAGTTTTCTTAAAAACAACCTCAAACTCTTGGTAGATCTAAAACCACCAAATAAGAGTCCACCATCCAAGTCTCCTCAAAATTCTTAAGTCAAATAGAAAATTTAATTGAGGGCACAATCAAGAACAAGTATAAATGAAGTATCAGATCTCCTTCGCATATGTCAAACCATACATAGGAGGATTGATAGAATAAAGATGTTTGATGGTTATTTACCTCCAAAATTTCAACAATTTGATGGAAAAGATAGCCCTAAGTAACATGTTTCTCATTTTGTTGAAACTTGCATAATATTGGCATAGATGGTGATATGTTGATTAAGCAATTCATTTGATCACTTGAGGGAAATACATTTGATTGGTATACTGACCTAGTGACCTTGCATTTAGATTGATTGATAGTTGAGACCAACTTGACATTGAGTTCCTAAAGTGCTTCTACAACACTCAATGAATTGTGAACGTGCTCGAGTTGAGTCACACCAAACAATGGAAGGATAAGGCAATAGTCAATTACATTAATCGATTGAGTAGTCTGTGCTAGAATTGCAAAGATAGTCTATGTGAAATATCTGCAATCGAAATGTGCATCCAAGTTGACCCCATGGTACCGGGGAACAATACGTTATTGATAGTGAGGTTGGGAAAGTCACATGTGCAAATTGATGATATAAGGTTGGAATGAAAATAAATGTTTTGATTAGAAACAAAGTGCTACACTTTTATAGTGGGAGCCATCTCCTGAATCCTTTATCCTATGATTGTTTGGATTGGGAACAAAGTGCTACACTTTTATAGTGGGAGCCACATGTTGAATCATTTATCCTATATTATTGACTGTGAATTGAATTGTTTGGATCAAGGAAAAATATTCCATAGCAAATGAAATATCTCGAATCCTAAAATGACATGTTTTATTGAAATCCTAATGGAAAGGATAATTTTAAGCATTTTATTATTCCTTTTCTATTGTGATTATTGAGTTTGAAAAGTTTACATGAGAATGAAAATTATTTATATTTTTAAAAGTAGTTTTGATATTTCCTTTAGAATATGAGTTTTGTAAGAAAGTTTTAATGTTTTATATTATATGGATTTATTTCTCCACTCACTGAGCTATTATTTAGCTCACACTCATTTTCTTAATCTTTTTCAGATTAAAGGATTCGAGTTTGGATCATTTTGTGAGGTTACACTTTTGTAGTGGAAAGATTAGCTAAAACATCATTTATGCTTATTATGTAATAGATAGGATGTTCTTTTATTATGTAATTTGTTTAATGCCTTTTTAAACTTGACTATTTTGTATTAAGGCATATTTTTTTTTTTGTAATGATCTTATATATTCATCTTCATATGAATACTACTTACGCTGTGATTTTGTCTTTGAGAGTATTTCTAGTTAGTGATGGTTTTTAGCATGCATTTCCCTTGCGCATGTATCCCACCTTCCATGGTTTAAAAGGGTACGGAAGTAAGGTGTGTCACAAAAAAGAGTCGTGAGGAAGGATATTGTCAATTGTTCAATGACTATTTCTTTGAAAATCCAATATACACAGAACTACAATTTGGATGGAGATTTAAAATGCGAAAACATGTGTTCTTTTGTATTGTGGATGCTCTTGGCAATCATGATGAGTATTTTCAATCACAAGTCGATGCAACTGTTAGAATGAGTTTGTCAACACTGCTGTCATTCTAATGTTGGCATATGATTCACCAACTGATGTTGTGGATGAATATGTTCGTATTGGAGAAAGTACCACAGTAGAATGCTTGAGCAAGTTTATTAAAGGTATAAATGAGATATTTGAGACTAAATACTTGAGAAGGCCGAACAATGACGACATTCAATGTCTATTGCAATTGGGAGAGACACAAGGTTTTCCTGGTGTGTTAGGTAGTATTGATTGTATGCACTGAGAATGGAAAAATTGTTCAATAGCATGGAAAGTTCAATTTTCTCGAGGTGATCATGCAAAACCAACAATATGCTCAAAGTAGAAGTATCACAAGACTTGTGGATTTGGCACGCATTTTTTGGGGTTGCAGGTTCAAACAACGATATTAATGTGCTAAACTAATCTAATGTGTTTAACAATGTTTTGGAAGGACAAGTTTCAGAAGTGCAATATTTGGATAACATGGGGTACTATTTAGCATATGGTATATATCCGAAATAGGCTACATTTGACAAGAGTATTCCAATGCCACATGGAAATAAGAGACAATTATTTTCTCAACATCAAGAAACTTCAAGAAATGATGAGGAGAGTATGTTTGGGGTGCTCCAAGTTCAATTTGCAATTATTTGCAGAGCGGTCCGCTCTTGGCATATAGAAACATTAAAGTATAGAATATTTACATTCTGCATAATATGATCGTGGAAGATGAGCGAGAAACTTATGATGAAATTTTTTTATTACTCATACAATACTCCAAATAATAGTTTATCCACAAACGAAGTATCTAACAAAGTGCATCATAATTTGTATACATATTTACAAAGAATAACTTATCTTGTAGCATACTTGGAAAGACGAACAATTATTCGTCAAGCAAATTCCTCGTAATATTCAAGCAGATCTAGTGGATAAGACGTTTGGGGTGCTCCAAACTTAATTTGCAATCATTCGTGGACCGAGCCGTCTTGACATATGGAAACATTAAAACATTTAATATTTTCATGCATCATTCTACATAATATGATCGTGAAAGATGAGCGAGAAACTTATGATGGAAATTTTGATTATTCATACAATACTCCAAATAATTGTTTATCCACAAACGAAGTATCTAACGCAGTGCATCACAATTTTTATGCATATTTACAAGGAAGAACTGATCTTGAAGCATACTTGGAAAGATGAGCAATTGTTCGTCACAAGAAAATTCATCGCAATCTTCAAGCAAATCTAGTGCAGCATTATTTGGAAACGTTTTGGGCATCAATTTGATAGTGAAAATTAGAAGTTACACTTTTAGGAAATATTTTATGTGCTTTGCGTTGAATTTTCGTTTATCTTTTTTTTTTTAGTTTGTTATCAAATAAAATTTCATATTTTAATAATATTTGAATAATTTTCTTCATAAAAGTAAATATTATTTTAAATTAATAATTTAATAACATAAAAATTGAGTAAAATATGTTAAAGTTTATTATGATATTAAAAATATTAATGTAATAGAAGTATGATGTAATATATGGGTGCATTTATGAAAATTTGTAGAGTTGTATAATTGGAGTGAATGTTTGATGAGCGTGTCGTGACGCTATCAAATTAAATACCAAACTTAACCAACTTATGTAATTAGGGCAAGTAATGGTTGAACCCACTAGAATTTGTAAATTCTGAGATTAAGTAAACTAATTAAGATTTTGGGGGAAAAGATTTGATTTTTGTCTAAAAAGATTAAAACTTTAAAATAAATAGTTTACAAAACAACTAGAAATCAATGGATAAAAAGATGTTAGCAAGGACTTTGTATTCCGATTTATTTATTCGAGATTAATCATCGATAATAATTTATTTGAGTAATGACTTACAATTCCACGTAGCGCCACAAAAACTGATTCCTGTAAAATTAGGTTAATTCCCGAGAAGCATGGCAAATTAACATTAACCTAATTAAACTAAATTATCGAATTGCTCGTAGAAGATAAACAATCAAGTTATTAAGCATAAGGACAACATCAACACAAATTACATAAAAATAATGGCCGACTAACATCATGCAATTCGCTTCAAACAATTCCCTATCAATAAATCAAACACATATTTAAATTAATTAATAGTTACTACTATTGGTTACCAAAAACCGATTATGCATAACCCTAGTTAATCAATTATGTAAAACAATTATGATGGCCAATAATAATTAAAATAACACAATTGATAGAATAAAACCAAAAATTGTTCAAATACTCAAATAGATATAATGATCCTTGAAAAAGATCGGATTTTTAATGTAACAACAAAATATCATAATCCCAAATAAAATAAACTTAATACATGTCCTTATCAACTATAAACATTTACTCACAATCCATTAAAGAAAACATAATAGAAAGATTAAAGGAAAGAGAGAAACTCATTAGCCGAAAATCTAAATTCCAGAGAACTTTCAACCCTTGATATTCTATAACTCTCGAAACAATGTTTCTAAGTTGCTAAACACCCAAAACTAAACTAATAAGCCTTATAAATAGCTAGAAAATGTCATAGGGATAATTACACAAGAGTCCTACTTAGAAACTACTTAAAAATAAGTCAAAAACTTCAATCCGGAAAGTGAACGCCTGCAGGAAGAGAAACGTTCACTTGGACGTTTGAGGCTAACAAACTTCTGAGGGTGGACTCGTGAGTTATGCTTGACGCGTCCACTTTTTACCCTTACACGTCCACTTTCCTTTTATGCCAAATATTCATCTTCAAACTTCCAACTTCTTCCAAGTCCCTATAGACATCTTTAAAAACCTTTCAAAGACCTGAAAACCAAAGTATAAATGTAAATAATCATTTAAAGTACAAAAACACATAATTAGCTAAATTTAAATTCAATAAATAACACAATTAACACCCCAAAACCAAGCTAATTATGGTTCAATCAAGGTTGTAAAATATGAAAAAAATTATGTGGATTGGTGGAGCCCACAAAAAATGAAAAAATACAAATCTTGAGATGTGCATGGTTAAATATGCTCTAAAGTAGATAACCAAAGAGTCGGAAGGGCAAAGATGCAAAGAAGTGAAAGAAAGAAAGAAACTGCCTTGAACACCATTCTTTGATGAAGTGAAGTTAATGAAGGTTAAAATGCAAATCACAAGATTCTATCTTGAAGAATACAATAGGACAAAATAGAAAAAGTTGGTGAAAAACACTCCAACTATGACAAAAAAAGAAGAAGTACCAAACATGATACTTTAGACATTTTCATAAGAGAATGAATTACGCTCTTCAATTTTAGTAGCCATTTGGTATAAGATGATACATGAGACTGACTATAATACCCTTCACACAATAGAAACTACTAAACTACTATATAATTTGGGTCACGGATTGATAATAAGAATCAAACTTGATTCTATCCACTCTAGTCGTCCATAGAATCCAAGTTTTTAGCAGCCTCTATATGGTTGATATAGGGTGGACTATCCTTAAAATAGTGTCCAATTTACAATCACAACTGAACAAAAAGTTGGGAAGCCTCACATATTTGATGAATGTTCCCCAATCTATCTATAGTTCTAACTCTAATCCAATGCTTGAGGGCAATGGTAATATCAACACAAAATCTAGCCCAAATGAACTTTAACTTTCTGTCAGTTTTTGAAGCAAACTTGATAGGAAATCTCATCAAACTTATCAAAATCTTATCAAACTAATAATCTACATATGAAGGTATGTTATTATTTTAGTTTACAATAGATCTAAGTAATTTTATAATTACTTGTAAGGTTCAATCAAATTAGTGTGAGTAGATGGAACATATGAGTGAACTAAATAATTAATGCACAAGTTTTTGTCCTATTAAAATTTTCAATGAAATTGTAGATAGATGGGAGATATAAATAAATAAACAAATTATAGAATATCTCTAAAGAAATCACTAATTATTTGACCATTGACAAGTAGACTTGTCTTTGAGTACCATTCAATCAATCATGTTGTCCAAGGGAAGGAATTCCTTTAATTCCATAAAATATTTCTAGAATACCATTTTCTATAGAATCCATTATCACATTCTATATTATTCACCTATTAATCATTGATAATATAAAGTTTCTTTACTTTTTATTTTTCTACGACTCATAGTATGATCTAAAAGAGTTGTGCATACATTATAACACGCGTTTCTCGTACTTTTTAGTTCAAATTTGAGTGAATAGAAAAATTGGCCAATAACGAGTCTGTCGTGTGACTATCAAATTTAACATTTAATACTTCTATATAAATATGACAAATAACGATCGTATCCATGGAGATTTGTAAAAAATTCTTAAATTCAAATTTATTAATCAAATATTAAATTTTGGAAGAGTTTTAAAATTATATAAAGACAAAACTAAATTAAACAAACTTAAAAGAAATAACTTTGTTTTTTATATTTTTTTTAATAATTAATTATACAAATTATTTTTAATGAAAATAAATTAATAAAAGATGTTAGTAAGGAACTTGTGTCAAATTATTTATTTAATGGGATAAATCATTGATATAGAACTTGTTGAGTAGTTGATTTTAGAATCTCAATCAGCTCAGACAGATTCCTATCCTTACTAATTAAATTAATCATTAATTCAATTAAATATCACTACCAACCAGTGTGAATAGAATATTTAATTAAATTATATTAAGTTTATAAGGCATCACCAATATTAAATTATATATAATAATGAGCTTCAATTAAACATAATTTAAATCATATAATTCCCAGTTAAATTAATTAAGCCAAGAGCTGCAACTTAATTAAACTAACACATGCTACTATGATTATCAATCAAAGATTAATAATCCTAGCTGATTAATCATGCAATTAAAAAGAATTTCTAATTAATTAAACATGATTATTTAATAATAAAAACTGAAATTATATAAATACTCAAATTATTAAATAACAGGACTAAAATAATTAAACAAATTTGGACAATTAAACCTGCAAAATACAAGAAAATGGTTACACAATTATATATTTATAAAACTACAAATATTAAAGAAAACATAAATTTGGCGGTTTTACCGGCCATAAAAAGTAAAAATAGGAAGATTTTAACTCCCACAATAAAAAGTACAAAAGAATAAAAGATGAAGATATTAGTCTCCACATTTATGAAATTTAAAGTACGAAAAGTAAATTTGGTGGTTTTACTCACCAATAGTACAATAAAATAAAGGACAGAAAATAAATACAAAAAATAAATAACGAAAAGTAAATACAAAAATTAAATAACAGAAAAGTAAAAGTTAGAAGTTAGAAGTTAGAAAGTTAGTAGTTAAAAGTTAGAAGTTAGAGCGGTAAAACCGGCCATTGTTTAAATTAATTTAGTCCTAGTCCAAAATAAACTCCAGTGTTCTATGCAGCGGTAATTATCTCAAAATCCCATTAATTAATAACTTTAATACATGTCCTTACTAACGGTAATTAAACTACTCATAATACATGACTCAAATAAAGAATTTTAAAAATTGAAATCAAGAATAAAAAGGATAACTTTCCTTGGATTTCTCCCCGTAGTAGTTTCTCGGTATTCTTGAAATCTTATCCAAAAACCTTCCAAAATAAATTCTAAAAATTCCTAAAAATACCTAAGATCTATTACAAAATATTGGTAAGAAAATTTGGCAGAGTTTTTGGTTGTAGAAGGTTGTACTAACATAGTAAATTTCGTGCCCAATTTATAGAAATTTACAGGGGCAAATTTGGAATAAAAATAAATAAAATATGATAAAAAATAAAAGTAGTGGGACAAAGTGGAGTTTATGGAAAGTTGGGGCATAACGTGTAAAATGGAGAAATTGCATCAGCCTCCACGTGTCACCGTCTGATTGGTTGCGCTCTTCTTCAGCCGCCGCCCATGCCACGTGTCGCACTCTGATTGGTCTGAAGTTTAACATAGGGATTACCATCCGTTTTGTGTGTGCTGGCACGTGTCTTGCCTTTGGCAAAGGCAAAATGAGTCCAAATTTAGCCACGTCGCCAGCGTCTACGCGTGACACGTGTCCTCGCATTTGTTTCTTGCCTTTATGAAAGTCGAGTTCTATGTGTTGTTCTCTGATTCGCTCCATTTGGTGACTCGGCGGCTGACGTGGCACTGCCACGTGTCATCACTATTTTTTTTTTTTACAAAAACACAATAAATATTAAAAAACACTACAAATAAAAATTCTTAAGAGAAAATGTAAAATAATTATAAAATAACATAACTTAAATAAAATTAAACACAAATAACATAATAAAATAAATAAAAATACATTTATTTTTTTTTGTTTAATCAGCCAACATACGTCCACTAAATCTGACTTTTCTTCATTTTACTTTTTTCACCGAAATAGGTCACCATACTTTAAAAAATGAGCCAAAAAAATCATTCATTCAAGTTGACCCATTAACCTGACAGAAAACCTTTTAAAGGGTAATTTTGTCCAATTGAGACTATTCTACTCTCCTCTTATCTCTTATTCTTTTGTGTTTTTCCTTCCTTCCCTCCGTCCAAAACAATAAAACTATCAAAGTTTTTTCAATCAAGACCAAAATAACAATGATTCAAAATCTTCAATCGTATAAAGCTTTTTTCATTCAAGAATGAAAAGAATAGAGGATGAGGAGGAAAACCAATGGATGATAAGAGTTACAACAAAAAAAGGCCAAAACGTTTTGATTAGATTTTTTGGGGACTTTTTTCCTACAACTTTCCAAGAAAAAGTCATGATTTTGCTGGTGGAGGGGAAAGACTCCACTGGATTTTTTGGGTTTGATTCATCTTCATATTTTGGATAGAGTTTATCCCTTACCAAGGCGATCATTAAAAGACCAGTTTTATACAAAATTTTATCCATTAATCTTTTAAACGAAAGACAACAATTTTTTGATAGGAGTAAAGAGAAAAAACAAAGGCCCCTGAAAACAAAGATCCACACCAACATTGTAAGAAATTGCAACAAAAAACTACCTAGGGAAACTACTAGACATATCAATCAAAATAATAACTACATTTAGATACCAAACAAGCATCAGAAACCCATCAACTACAATAATACCATTGAGGCTTGAAAAAATCTCCTCTAACTAGAACAAATATAAATTCATCTCCCTAACATTGAGCAAGAATTCTCGTAGAACAAATCTGCAACCAATATATCCAAAATCACAAGAACTCTATATAAAAAAATTCAATAGCATCAAACTTTCCCCAAAACATCAACTTATCTAGCAACTATACTAACAAAAGCCATTAGACTGACATACAAAGGTACGGTAGAGAGAGTGGTGATGATAAGTAAGGGTAGAAGTGAGTGGTGGCGAGGATGTCCTTCAAAAGAGTTTTTTTTTGTGTTGGGAATAAGAAAGAGAGGAAGAAAAATTAAAGTCACTCCTTGAGAACAATAAAAAAAGTGAGAAAAGAGATACTTCATCCGCCTAAAAATATAAGTTGTTGGATGATTATTTTCTTGTTCCATTATATAAGTCGTTTTACGGATTTTATAGATATTTCACTATTAACTTCCAATAATATCCTTATTTATTTTCATCTCTCATTTCACTTCTTTTTTATTTCCAACACAAAGCCTTTATATTTTTTCTTCTTCTCAAAACAAACTTTTTTTTTTTTTCTTATTTCCAACACATAATAATTATGGGCATTTTAGGAACAAAGAAAGTCTTTTGGTATGTGTAAAAATAAGCCCAACAACTTATATTTCTAGACAAATGGAGCAATTGAAAATATCTCATTTTTATAAGATGTTGGAAGTAATTTCACATAAACCAATGAAGTATTTTCATTTTGATAATACAGTTATTTATTTTGTATTAGAAATAAAAATGAGAAAATAAAAATTTTGTCTTAAGAATTTCAATTGTCCACCATTATTTTTGTTTGTTGTCCCATTTGAATAGTTTATTTTAAATTTTAATATGTACTTTTACTATTTTACACTTGAAGATATGAAATTAACTTCTTAAAAATATGTGAAACATTAAATTTGATATGTTTTTAATGGAGCACATTACAAAAAAATAAAATAAAATGAATACCCACTAGTATTTTTGAATGCATTCCTTAGGGAATTTTATTTCACATAAACCAATGAAGTATTTTCATTTTGATAATACAGTTATTTATTTTGTATTAGAAATAAAAATGAGAAAATAAAAATTTTGTCTTAAGAATTTCAATTGTCCACCATTATTTTTGTTTGTTGTCCCATTTGAATAGTTTATTTTAAATTTTAATATGTACTTTTACTATTTTACACTTGAAGATATGAATTTAACTTCTTAAAAATATGTGAAACATTAAATTTGATATGTTTTTAATGGATCACATTACAAAAAAATAAAATAAAATGAATACCCACTAGTATTTTTGAATGCATTCCTTACGGAATTTTATTTCACATCAAACTTTGAAACTGCTATACTCACACATTATCAATCAAATAAGGGTATTCAAGAATATTAGTTTCATAATTATTATTTTCAATACTTTTGTTCATTATTGTGCAAATTCAAAGTGAACAATTAAAATGAAACGAATAAAATAAAATAAATAGGTGAAGAGAGAATAAAGTATTTGTATTGAGAATAATAAGGGAAGAAGAAATATTAAAGTCCATTCATAGAATATGAGAAAATTGAAGAAATAGATAATGATAAATAAAAATAATATTATAAATAATTTATCAAATATATTAAAAAATTATAAAAATATGTTAAGAAGAAAATCTCTAATAGTAGTATCTCATAAAAAGGGATTTAAGGAGTAAGTAGTATATACCTAAAAAAATGTAAACCATTATTATAATTAGGGAAGGAAGAAAGCTTCTAAAAAAGGAGGGAGGGATTATTAAAAATCACAAAAGTGAAAATCGTATCTCCTCTCCCTCTCTCTCTCATCTCTGCCTCTCTACCTCTCTGGCCAGTCAGAGCTCCTTAGCCTATCAGGGAAACGACCAACCGCTCTCCGCTCCCTGTTCTACCGTCGTCTTCTTCCACTATTTGTAAGTCTAGAGTTCGATTTTGCATTAATTCGGTGTTTTTGTATAATTTGGTTCGTAATTACTGTCAAATTGTTTGCCTATTGATCTCTCATCTTCAGCGGTATGTTGTGTGAGACCTTCTGTAGGTGTTTGCAACTTTTGGGATTTTGAAAACATGGTTCTGGAAGAAAATTAGAATCTTTTGGTTGCATTTACGGAATTAGAGAGTCGTTCTCCATCTTTTTGATTGTCTTGATGAATAGGCAAAGAGAAATTCTGAACTTCCATTGCCAAAAATTGAGATTTTACTTTAAAATGTAAGAAATAGCGATTTTTGATCCCCCACCCCCTACTGTATGATTCCTTTGCTGAGACATGGCCACTATTTTCGATCCCCTTCTTCATTACATTCTATTTTTGTCCAGATACCAGTACCACTCCAACAGCAATATTCTCTTTCTTCTTATTCTTCTTTTGGGTCAACTGTAAAGGCTCTCAGTTTACATTCTGGGGTTGTTTATGTTGGGGGTCCACAAAAGAAGAGAGCTTTTCTTGGTTTTCTGTTCTCAGTTGGTTATTGGTTCTTCAGATTTTTTCAAGAAATTATGAATATTTCTATATCTGATGAGAACGATTACTATGGTTAAACTCACAAATTTTCAAGGTAAAGGTTTGAGGAAATGCAGCACAGATTCGAAAGTTTTGTAGTTTTTGAGGCTAATATCAGCTGCAGAAGGATTTTTAATTTTATTTTTTAAATCCTTTTAGTTTGGAAACAGTGAAAAGTGGAACAGAAAAGGGAGGTAGAAAGTATGAACTTAGACTTGAACAAATATAGTCATATACTGTAAATGCATGCAGAAAACTATACTGGAGAGGGAGTCGTGAATTTGATTCATCTTTATGGTGATGATTTGTATTTTGAAAATGGTTGTCTTTTTCTCTTTTTCCCCTCTCCTGAGGAGTGGAAATGGTTGTTTTAAAAATGTTGCTATTTATATGGATAGTTGTATTTTGGATGTCATGAATTTGTTATTTATGATTGATGTATTAAATGTTGGAATTGGACAGTGGTTTTTTAGGATTTTATGTATTTGAATATTTTAAGCATTGAAATGTTTGCATTTTTTTAAAATTAAAAATAGGGTTGTAGTCGAATGTCTCGAGAGCAAATTGAATCAAGATCGAAGTTGTTCGAGCTTGAACTCGAGCTTGCTCATTAATATTCAAGCTGAGTTTGAGCATGAAAATATTTGATTTGTTGGTTCACGACTCGCCTACATATATATTTTTAATGTTTATTTTTTTTTTTGAAAATTTAAAAATAGCTTGAGTTTGAACTCGAATTGAACCAATTTAAAAATAGCTCGAGTTTGAACTCGTATTTGACTCGCCTACTTATGTTCGAGTTTGAGTTAAGATTGAGGCTATTAAAAATTTCACGACTTGACCTCAAGTTTCATTTCCAAGCTCGATTGAGTGAGCTCGAGCTTGAGTTTGGCACGGCTCGATTACAACTGTATTAAAAATTTAATAGCTCGGTTTGATTACATCCCTATTAAAAAATTAAATAGGAGAAAATTAGGGGTAAGTGGGGATGGAGATGATTCCATTCTTGTGTGGATGGACGCAAATCCCCGATAAATTTAGAGGAGAGATGGGGATGTTATGGTTTCCATTCCTGCTCTTCATTCCCTCTTCAATTTACTCCAGATTTTTTTTTTCTTCTTTTTGTTTCATAGCATATTTGTATTCATAATTCGTAGTGATTATATAGAAAAATAAGAAAGATAGTTTGAGAATTTTTCAGCAATGGCTCCAAAAACCAAAGAGAAATCAAAGCCTTCTGCTGCAGCTGTTGCGGCACCAGCAGTTGCAATTGAAGACCTTTTCACATCTCTCAACCGTCACCTTCAATGATCAGAATTTGATCAAGCCATCAAAGTTGCAGATCAAGGTTTTTTGTTATTATTATTATTATTATTATTATTATTATTATTATATGAATTCGTATTTTTATGTAGGTTATGCCCAAAATGGAGATGAATTTGCCATGATTTTTTTAAAAAAAATTCCTAAAATTTTGTTAATTCAGTGCTTTCAGTCATGCCAAATGATGAGGATGCAATCAGATGTAAAGTTGTGGCGTTGATTAAAACAGATGAAATTGATGGGGCTCTTGAGACAATCCAAGAATTTTCTAGAAGAATTCACCTTGATTTTGGTTTTCTCAAGGTAGTCATCGGTCTTTGTTTTTCTTTTAAAAAAATATATAATTGAACTCTTGCCTATTTATGTAATGTTATGGCTATCTGATTTGTGGTATATATTGTTTTTTTATTTTGGGTAAATAAAAAGGATAAATACCCAATTTAGTAAGTTACTTTTACTTTTTTACCAAAATTGGTAAATTTTCTTTTAATTGAACCAAATTGATACAATTTGTTGTTCGATTGCACCCAAATTGGGAAAAAGTATACAAAATCAAGACTAGACCCGGATCTCCATCCTTGACCCTATTCGACCCAAGGATAAAAATGGAATCAAATTTGGAATATTACCCGTTTTAGTCCATTACTTTTACTTTTTGTCTCAATTGGTCAATTTTTATTTTTTTTATCCAATTGGGTCCCTTTCATTGTTCAATTTGAGCCAAATTGGTCAAATTGTGAAAAGACATTCAAAACCATCAATTAAACTGTTTTGACCCAATTGACTCAAGACCAAAAATAGAAACAAATTTTTAGAGATTCTTTTTTACTCACTGAAGTTTACCTTTATTTTATTGATATCTATTTATTTTATTTTTCCTTATCTTCCTCCATTGCCTTTATTCTTCTCCAAACTGTCTAGGTTTCCCCTTCTTTTTTATTTCCATATGAAGAACTTTATTTTTTTTTGAAAAGCAGAAAAATATATATTTAATTGGAACTAAAAATGACTGGCAATATAGTAGAACATTGAGAACCAATTACTAAGAACAAAAAAAATCACCAAATAGGCACACCACCACATAAAACCAAAGTTATTAATGTTCTGTCTAACAACATTTAGAGATTGGTACAATAGTGTTTTTTATCATCTTGAACTCTCTTAGCGTGTTTTTCAAAATATTTCTCAATATGGCAAGAAGGAAAATGTGGTTGGTGGTGGAAGAATGAAAGGATGAGCTTGGCAGCTGTAGCAAGAAGAAAATGTGGTGGTGCATGGCGTGGCAAGAAGTAGAGCCAGCAATTGCAAGAAGGAAAAAGTAAGGGAAGAATGAAAAAAAAAAAAAAAGAATTAGGGTAATAGTAGGTTTTTTTCCCAAATATACTCTTCAAAAGTTTGGCACATTCATTTACTCACTAAAAATTTGTTTCTATTTTTGCTTTCTGGGTCATTCGGTCAAGTGGTGGAAAAAAGTTAATTGGTTATTTTGAATATTTTTTTCCGATTTGGCTAAAATTGAACAATGAAAGGGACCAAATTGGATAAAAAAAAAACAGAAACTGACCAATTTGGACAAAAAGTAAAAGTAATGGACTAAAACGGGTAATATTTCAAATTTGATTCTATTTTTACTCCTTTGTCGGATCGGGTCAATGTATGTAGATCCGGGTCAATGTATACTTTTTACTAATTTGACCCAATTTGGGTGCAATCGAATAACAAATGGCACTAATTTGGTTCAATTAAAAGAAAATTTACCAATTTTGGTAAAAAAGTAAAAGTAAATGACTAAATTGGGTATCCAAAAAAAATATAAGGAAAAACAATGACAAGATCGATTGGCTTTGTCAAATAGTGTGCATGGGTGGCATATTCAAGGGAAAAGAGTTTGGCTAAGCATTTTTTCTTGATCATGGTTTTCCATGCTTTTCAAGAAAAAAGAGGATTTCTTTATTTTTCATGCATTGATAGAGTTTCATAGGACAAATATTTGGATATTTCCATTATTTAGACATGTATCATTTTCATTTCCAAAATTTTGAGCAATCTAATTATTATAAGTTTGCGTCGTCCGCATATTTTCCTATTATTAACAGTAAATGTCTTGGAGAATTTCTGGATTTTTCGTTATTTTCACTTGTATCATTTCATTTACAAAACTTTTAGCAAATCAAATTATTATAAATTTGCTTCTTCGACATTGTATTTCTTTCTGCTCTACTTTGGTGAAGTGAAACCTTCATTCTAAAAAGTCTAGGAATTGCCACTTAATTCTTCAAAATGAGGGAAGGATAGTACATCAACGCGCTTCCCAACATCACTTTTTAGGATTTCTACAGTTTCTAGCTGTCTCACCTCTATGTTCCTCTAACAGCTTTTTTGAGGTGCAAAGGAAAACATGAAACTAGGAATACTCAGAAGTTATCAAACAAAGGATACTCACATGATAGTTGAGTTTCAACAGAGTAAGAAGGAAGACATGAATTTGGAATATGGTGAACCTATTCATGTTTCTCACAAAAGTAAAAGAACTTGCTCAATCTTCTATGTATTTGATTTTGAAAAATCAGCATCTGCTGTGAGGAAGCAACACTAATTGTATTTTCCACTTGCTCAGTTGATGGCATCACAGTTGACATTGTGTTTTTGTCCTTTCATTGTTTAGTTTGTACTTGGTTTGAATTATTTAGAGAAAAATCACATCTATTTGGATGTTCCTATCTTCAACCCTTAACCAGAAACTGCAAAAGGAAGACACGACTGGATGATTAGATGAAAGCATTGTGGTCACTTGAAGGCTTTCATGCTTCAAAACTTCATTGTTCAATGTATCTTTGCTCTGAAATCCATTTTCTTGTCATTCCACCTGCATCACTGCCAAAACAGTGAAGCAGGCTATCAAAACAAATCAATAAGTAGGCTGAAAATAGTGAGATGCACAAAATTTAACCTATGAAATTCTACTTTTATGTGGCAGTTGTCCAACAAATAGTAATTCTGGATTTGGATAAATTTTCTCACTCTAAAGTGTATATCTTTTGAGCAATATCAGTTTACTCTTCTTTTGACTTTCTTCTACCAATTATTCTCAAGGCATACTGCTTATATAGGCAAAATAAGTTGGATGAAGCTTTGGAATCTTTGAAAGGACAAGAGGGAAGTTCTGCAACTATGCTATTAGAGTCGCAGATTTTATATCGTCTAGGGATATTTGATGCTTCTGTTGATATTTATCAAAAGCTTCTTAGGTCGAAGATAGATTCACTGGAAATAAATGTTAGAGCTGGTTTGCTTTCGGCTGGCAGAGCATCTGAGGTTCAGGGAATGATAGAGTCAATTAGAGTCAAGGCAACAAGCAGCTTTGAGTTGGCATATAATACTGCATGTTCACTGATTGACAGAAGCATGTATGCAGAGGCCGAGCAACTCTTATTATCAGCTCGAAGGTGAATCACTATTTCTAAAACTAAAAATTCCAGTTGCTATTGATTTCATTTTCTCAATGGCATTTTCTTCATTTTCTGTTTATGAAATTTGGCATGTTTTAAGGATTGGACGTTCATAAATTGAACAATTCATTGTCCAAATGTATGATATTAGATACAAGAGCTCACCAACCTTAGAACTCAAATACTATAAATTTCTTTTGCTTATTGTGAAGCCATAGGACTAAATATGCTTTGTATTTATTTGAAATACTAGGTTCCCTGTTTAAATTTATTCCCTAAGGGAGGTATGCAGCTAAATCCATATGCATATGTGGTTTTGAAACAACTTACAAGAATGGTTATCTGTGTGTAGAAGAGTGTAACTCAAGTAAAAATCACTTTCATGAGTGTTACATAACTAAGAAAGTAATATGTCCCCGTCAGTAGGTAATGTAAATGCGTCATTTCGTTTTCCCCCTTTTCCCCATCTTTTTCAATGACAATTGGTTTTGTCTTCTTTCTGCTTGAACACATTTTTGGTTCCTATACTATCAGTAACAAGAAGGTCCAAATTGTTTAACTTTATTGTTTAGCTAAGCAAATGACAAGGTTCTCTTGTCAAGAACGTTTTAAGTAATACTCTTTCTACTCTCATTGGCATGCCTTCTAGGACTGGAATAAATTTGTTCTAATCTAGGCAATCATATTTGCATATGTAGATCAATTTTTTCTGTCCTCGTGACCTTGATTGTGAGCCTCTGATTCCCTTGTCACACCTAACCCTTATGTAACCTCGTAAGAGATTGAAATACTCAAAGTCATCCATTTACCATTATCTCCAACTAGTCCCCATGTAATTGCATTACGTTTCACACGGAGGACCCATTACCATCAGCAACTCTTACGCCCACTATTCTTGGAGTGCTATTTGTGGTTTCTTCTATCTTTAATTCCTAGTGCTCCTCTGATGCTGCTTTAATTGTTTGAACATTTATGACCTATGAAGATTCTAGCTCCTTATTCTCTTCCTTTTCCCTCCCACAAGAAATCTCTTGAGATTGAAATAGATTTTTAATTTTAGTTGTTTTCTACTTGACATACACTTCTGATATATCTGGTATTGATGTTTGTTAAATAGAATACTTTCTCAGATAACTCTACTACCAATAAAAATTATATTACCTTTTTGGAGAAATAAATAAAGAGTGTGTCCTCTATATTTGATAGTTTGATTCCATGATCTAAATGTTTGGTCTTGATTTGGGTAGGTTTTTGGTCTGTATTTTTTCGGAATCTGATGGGTAGTAATTCAGTTGAAGTTCTGCTCCTTTTCATGGTCTTACTATTTTCTTGTAAAGACTAACAAGAATACACCAACTATTGTTTGATTATTTTCTTTAATTCTTGGAGGTTTATCTATGGATTAGATTCTCTCAAAAAAAAAGAAAGAAAAAAGAATGGATCTAGGTATAGTTAAAGGAGAAAGAACAAGCATACGAAGAGAAATAAACAATAATTCAAGTAAATTTTCAACAGGATTTTAAGAATAAACTGGTTGCAACACACAATTAGAGTAATTATTAAGCATAGTAGTATGAAAAACTCACCCTCTTCTTGGACAATGTATCGATTGGTGAGTTAACTTTAGGTTGCACATAATTCTTTCCACCGGAAAACTATTATGTCATCACCAATTATTTGAATTGGAATTCCACTACTCAGTCTAGCAATTTCATCTGCATACTCTTGTATTTGAACTGGTTTGCAGGGCTTGCAGTAGACCTTCACTGTTTCATGTTTCTTCCAATGCAAATGCATATTGAGAATAACACCTCCAAAAACTCCTCTTCTGCCGATTGGAACATAATTCCACCCTTTTTGAGCCATTTTTTTCATACAAAATCGTTCTTTACCAGCAACTCATATGGCTCAATAGCAAGACCTTGAACTTTGGGAACCTCATAGAGCTATAGTCTTTCGATTGGCAAGGCCTCCTTTTTCTTGGCCTGCGAAGAAGCCAAATAAATACATTAGTTGAATAACAGAGTCGATTTGCAGCAAGTAAAATAAATTAATTTATGTTTTGAGACTGATACTTTTGTCCTTGAATAGTATAAGTGAAATTTCATATTTTAATAATATTTGAATAATTTCATAAAATTTCATATTTTAATAATATTTGAATAATTTTCTTCATAAAAGTAAATATTATTTTAAATTCCTCTCAAAATAAATTATTATTTTAAATTAATAATTTAATAACATAAAAATTGAGTAAAATATGTTAAAGTTTATTATGATATTAAAAATATTAATGTAATAGAAGTAAGATGTAATATATGGGTGCATTTATGAAAATTTGTAGAGTTGTATAATTGGAGTGAATGTTTGATGAGCGTGTCGTGACGCTATCAAATTAAATATCAAACTTAACAAACTTATGTAATTAGAGCAAGTAATGGTTGAACCCACTAGAATTTGTAAATTCTGAGATTAAGTAAACTAATTAAGATTTTGGAGGAAAAGATTTGATTTTTGTCTAAAAAGATTAAAACTTTAAAATAAATAGTTTACAAAACAACTAGAAATCAATGGATAAAAGATGTTAGCAAGGACTTTGTATTCCGGTTTTATTTATTCGAGATTAATCATCGATAATAATTTATTTGAGTAATGACTTAGAATTCCACGTAGCGCCACAAATTCTGGTTCCTGTAAAATTAGGTTAATTCCCGAGAAGCATGACAAATTAACATTAACCTAATTAAACTAAATTATCGAATTTCTCGTAGAAGATAAACAATCAAGTTATTAAGCATAAGGACAACATCAACACAAATTACATAAAAATAATGGCCGATTAACATCATGCAATTCACTTCAAACAATTCCTTATCAATAAATCAAACACATATTTAAATTAATCAATAGTTACTACTATTGGTTACCAAAATCGATTCTGCATAACTCTAGTTAATCAATTATGTAAAACAATTATGATGGTCAATAATAATTGAAATAACACAATTGATAGAATAAAACCAAAAATTGTTCAAATACTCAAATAGATATAATGATCTCTGGAAAAGATTAGATTTTTAATGTAACAACAAAATACCATAATCCCAAATAAAATAAACTTAATACATGTCCTTATCAACTATAAACGTTTACTCACAATCCATTAAAAAAAACATAATAGAAAGATTAAAGGAAAGAGAGAAACTCATTAGCCGAAAATCTAAATTCCAGAGAACTTTCAACCCTTGATATTCTATAACTCTCGAAACAATGTTTCTAAGTTGCTAAACACCCAAAACTAAACTAATAAGCCTTATAAATAGCTAGAAAATGTCATAGGGATAATTACACAAGAGTCCTACTTAGAAACTACTTAAAAATAACTCAAAAACTTCAATCCGGAAAGTGAACGCCTGCACGAAGAGAAACGTTCACTTGGACGTTTGAGGCTAACAAACTTCTGAGGGTGGACTCGTGAGTTATGCTTGACGCGTCCATTTTCCTTTTATGCCAAATATTCATCTTCAAACTTCCAAGTCCCTATAGACATCTTTAAAAACCTTTCAAAGACCTGAAAACAAAAAGTATAAATGTAAATAATCATTTAAAGTACAAAAACACATAATTAGCTAAATTTAAACTCAATAAATAACACAATTAACACCCCAAAACCAAGCTAATTATGGTTCAATCAAGGTTGTAAAATATGAAAAAAATTATGTGGATTGGTGGAGCCCACAAAAAATGAAAAAAATACAACTCTTGAGATGTGCATGGTTAAAGATGCTCTAAAGTAGATAACCAAAGAGTCGGAAGGGCAAAGATGCAAAGAAGTGAAAGAAAGAAAGAAACTGCCTTGAACACCATTCTTCGATGAAGTGAAGTTAATGAAGGTTAAAATGCAAATCATGAGATTCTATCTTGAAGAATACAATAGGACAAAATAGAAAAAGTTGGTGAAAAACACTCCAACTATGACAAAAAAAAGAAGAAGTACCAAACATGGTACTTTAGACATTTTCATAAGAGAATGAATTGCGCTATTCAATTTTAGTAGCCATTTGGTATAAGATAGATACATGAGACTGACTATAATAACCTTCACACAATAGAAACTACTAAAATAACCTCCAACCCAATCTTTTATATATATATATATATATATATATCTAATTTGGGTCAGGGATTGATAATAAGAATCAAACTTGATTCTATCCACTCTAGTCGTCCATAGAATCCAAGTTTTTAGCAGCCTCTATATGGTTGATATAGGGTGGACCATCCTTAAAATAGTGTCCAATTTACAATCACAACTGAACAAAAAGTTGGGAAGCCTCACATATTTGATCAATGTTCCCCAATCTATCTATAGTTCTAACTCTAATCCAATGCTTGAGGGCAATGGTAATATCAACACAAAATCTAGCCCAAATGAACTTTAACTTTCTGTCAGTGTTTTGAAGCAAACTTGATAGGAAATCTCATCAAACTTATCAAAATCTTATCAAACTAATTATCTACATATGAAGGTATGTTATTATTTTAGTTTACAATAGGTCTAAGTAATTTTATAATTACTTGTAAGGTTCAATCAAATTAGTGTGAGCAGATGGAACATATGAGTGGACTAAATAATTAATGCACAAGTTTTTGTCCTATTAAAATTTTCAATGAAATTGTAGATAGATGGGAGATATAAATAAATAAACAAATTATAGAATATCTCTAAAGAAATCACTAATTATTTGACCATTGACAGGTAGACTTGTCTTTGAGTGCCATTCAATCAATCATGTTGTCCAAGGGAAGGAATTCCTTTAATTCCATAAAATATTTCTAGAATACCATTTTCTATAGAATCCATTATCACATTCTATATTATTCACATATTAATCATTGATAATATAAAGTTTTTATTTTTCTACGACTCATAGTATGATCTAAAAGAGTTGTGCATACATTATAACACACGTTTCTCGTACTTTTTAGTTCAAATTTGAGTGAATAGAAAAATTGGCCAATGACGAGTCTGTCGTGTGACTATCAAATTTAACATTTAATACTTCTATATAAATAGGACAAATAAGGATCGTATCCATGGAGATTTGTAAAAAATTCTTAAATTCAAATTTATTAATCAAATATTAAATTTTGGAGGAGTTTTAAAATTATATAAAGACAAAACTAAATTAAACAAACTTAAAAGAAATAACTTTGTTTTTTATATATATTTTTAATAATTAATTATACAAATGATTTTTAATGAAAATAAATTAATAAAAGAGGTTAGTAAGGAACTTGTGTCAAATTATTTATTTAATGGGATAATCATTGATATAGAACTTATTGAGTAGTTGATTTTGGAATCTCGATCAGCTCAGACAGATTCCTATTCTTACTAATTAAATTAATCATTAATTCAATTAAATATCACTACCAACCAGTGTGAATAGAATATTTAATTAAATTATATTAAGTTTATAAGGCATCACCAATATTAAATTATATATAATAATGAGCTTCAATTAAACATAATTTAAATCATATAATTCCCAGTTAAATTAATTAAGTCAAGAGCTGCAACTTAATTAAACTAACACATGCTACTATGATTATCAATCAAAGATTAATAATCCTAGCTGATTAATCATGCAATTAAAAAGAATTTCTAATTAATTAAACATGATTATTTAATAATAAAAACTGAAATTATATAAATACTCAAATTATTAAATAACAGGACTAAAATAATTAAACAAATTTGGACAATTAAACCTGCAAAATACAAGAAAATGGTTACACAATTATATATTTATAAAACTACAAATATTAAAGAAAACATAAATTTGGCGGTTTTACCGGCCATAAAAAGTAAAAATAGGAAGATTTTAACTCCCACAATAAAAAGTACAAAAGAATAAAAGATGAAGATATTAGTCTCCACATTTATGAAATTTAAAGTACGAAAAGTAAATTTGGTGGTTTTACTCACCAATAGTACAATAAAATAAAGGACAGAAAATAAATACATAAAATAAATAACGAAAAGTAAATACAAAAATTAAATAACAGAAAAGTAAAAGTTAGAAGTTAGAAGTTAGAAAGTTAGTAGTTAAAAGTTAGAAGTTAGAGCGGTAAAACCGGCCATTGTTTAAATTAATTTAGTCCTGGTCCAAAATAAACTTCAGTGTTCTATGCAGCGGTAATTATCTCAAAATCCCATTAATTAATAACTTTAATACATGTCCTTACTAACGGTAATTAAACTGCTCATAATACATGACTCAAATAAAGAATTTTAAAAATTGAAATCAAGAATAAAAAGGATAACTTTCCTTGGATTTCTTCCCGTAGTAGTTTCTCAGTATTCTTGAAATCTCATCCAAAAACCTTCCAAATAAATTCTAAAAACTCCTAAAAATACCTAAGATCCATTACAAAATATTGGTCAGAAAATTTGGCAGAGTTTTTGGTTGTAGAAGGTTGTAGTAACATAGTAAATTTCGTGCCCAATTTATAGAAATTTACAAGTGCAAATTTGGAATAAAAATAAATAAAATATGACAAAAAATAAAAGTAGTGGGGACAAAGTGGAGTTTATGAAAAGTTGGGGCATAACATGTAAAATGGAGAAATTGCATCAGCCTCCACGTGTCACCATCTGATTGGTTCACTCCCTTTGCTGACTCAGCGGCTGACGTGGCACTGCCACGTGTCATCACTATTTTTTTTGTTTACAAAAACACAATAAATATTAAAAAACACTACAAACAAAAATTATTAATAGAAAATGTAAAATAATTATAAAATAACATAACTTAAATGAAATTAAACACAAATAACATAATAAAATAAATAAAAATACATTTATTTATTTTTGTTTAATCAGCCAACATACGTCCACTAAATCTGACTTTTCTTCATTTTACTTTTTTCACCGAAATAGGTCACCATACTTTAAAAAATGAGCCAAAAAAATCATTCCTTCAAGTTGACCCATTAACCTGACAGAAAGCCTTTTAAAGGGTAATTTTGTCCAATTGAGACTACTCTACTCTCCTCTTATCTCTTCTTCTTTTGTGTTTTTCCTTCCTTCCCTCCGTCCAAAACAATAAAACTATCAAAGTTTTTTCAATCAAGACCAAAATAACAATGATTCAAAATCTTCAATCGTATAAAGCTTTTTTCATTCAAGAATGAAAAGAATAGAGGATGAGGAGGAAAATCAATGATGATAGGAGTTACAACAACAAAAAAAGCCCAAAAAGTTTTGATTATATTTTTTGGGGACTTTTTTCCTACAACTTTCCAAGAAAAAGTCATGATTTTGCTGGTGGAGGGGAAAGACTCCACTGGATTTTTTGGGTTTGATTCATCTTCATATTTTGGATTTTGTTTATCCCTTACCAAGGCGATCATTAAAAGACCAGTTTCATAAATTTTTTTATCCATTAATATTTTAAGTGAAAGACAACAATTTTTTTATAGGAGTAATGAGAAAAAACCAAGGCCCCTGAAAACAAAGATCCGCACCAACATTGTAAGAAATTGCAACAAAAAACTGCCTAGGGAAACTACTAGACATATCAATCAAAATAATAACTACATTTAGATACCAAACAAGCATCAGAAACCCATCAACTACAATAATACCATTGAGGCTTGAAAAAATCTCCTCTAACTAGAACAAATATAAATTCATCTCCCTAACACTGAGCAAGAATTCTCGTAGAACAAATCTGCAACCAATATATCCAAAATCACAAGAACTCTATATAACAAAATTCAATAGCATCAAACTTTCCCCAAAACATCAACTTATCTAGCAACTATACTAACAAAAGCCATTAGACTGACATACAAAGGTACTGTAGAGAGAGTGGTGATGATAAGTAAGGGTAGAAGTGAGTGGTGGCGAGAATGTCCTTCAAAAGAGTTTTTTTTTATACTAAAAAAACCAACCTCCTATCATGTCTAATGGACTAGGTTGACAAAATAATCTTCCCTATCTTTTTCTGAAGTATGATGATCTATTTCAAGAAAAAGGAAAAATTAAGATGATGAAAACCAAGATTCGGTGAAAATATGATGACCAATTTTGCTATTCAGTCTTCAAATTTTGATAAGTAATAACAAACAATTTATAAATAATTCTCAATGTAGAAAAATGAATTAAGTAATATAAATTTTTATTCGTTAGTTTTATATTATATATTGATACTTTAAATATTTTTCCTTTTCCATAGTTGCTTATAAAATATGTTAATACCAATATTATTATTTATGTCATTTTTTCTTCTTATATCTAAATAAAAATATACATGTAATTAATATCAATAAATTACAAAAAAAATTAACTTAATTCAAGTATTTTACAAATTTGACACATTGTTTTTATTTTATTTTTAAAGAAATAAGACAAAATTTACTAATAAATTTTATTTTTACATTTTTCCTCAAAAAAATTTAACATTAAATTACATTGTTTAAATATTAAAACTAAAATAAAAATATTCAAAAACTTTAATTAATTACTAAAATAATTAAAACTTACTCCCTCGGTCCCCCATTTTTAACATGTTAGACCAAGAAAATATTTAATTTTGATAATACCCTTATTTATTTTATCTTAGCAATACAAAAGATAAAATAATTTTTTTTCTTGAGAATAAAAAATAGAATAAATAGATGAAAATAAAATAAAGTTTTTGTGTTGGGAATAAGAAAGGGAGGAAGAAAAATTAAAGTCACTCCTTGAGAACAATAAAAAAAGTGAGAAAAGAGATACTTCATCCGCCTAGAAATATAAGTTGTTGGATGATTATTTTCTTGTTCCATTATATAAGTTGTTTTACGGATTTTATGGATATTTCACTATTAACTTCCAATAATATTCTTATTTATTTTCATGTCTCATTTCACTTCTTTTTTATTTCCAACACAAAGCCTTTATATTTTTTCTTCTTCTCAAAACAAACTTTATTTTCATTTTCTTATTTCCAACACATAATAATTATGGGCATTTTAGGAACAAAGAAAGTCTTTTGGTATGTGTAAAAATAAGCCCAACAACTTATATTTCTAGACAAATGGAGCAATTGAAAATGTCTCATTTTTATAAGATGTTGGAAGTAATTTTACATAAACCAATGAAGTATTTTCATTTTGATAATACAGTTATTTATTTTGTATTAGAAATAAAAATGAGAAAATAAAAATTTTGTCTTAAGAATTTCAATTGTCCACCAATATTTTTTTTTGTTGTCCCATTTGAACAGTTTATTTTAAATTTTAATATGTACTTTTACTATTTTACACTTGAAGATATGAATTTAACTTCTTAAAAATATGTGAAACATTAAATTTGATATGTTTTTAATGGAGCACATTACAAAAAAATAAGATAAAATGAATACCCACTAGTATTTTTGAATGCATTCATTAGGGAATTTTATTTCACATCAAACTTTGAAACTGCTATACTCACACATTATCAATTAAATAAGGGTATTCAAGAATATTAGTTTCATAATTATTATTTTCAATACTTTTGTTCATTTTCTTGCAAATTCAAAGTGGACAATTAAAATGACACATCTCTCAACCGTCACCTTCAACGATCAGAATTTGATCAAGCCATCAAAGTAGATCAAGGTTTTTTGTTATTATTATTATTATTATTATATGAATTCGTATTTTTATGTAGGTTATGCCCAAAATGGAGATGAATTTGCCATGATTTTTTTTAAAAAAATTCCTAAAATTTTGTTAATTCAGTGCTTTCAGTCATGCCAAATGATGAGGATGCAATCAGATGTAAAGTTGTGGCGTTGATTAAAACAGATGAAATTGATGGGGCTCTGGAGACAATCCAAGAATTTTCTAGAAGAATTCACCTTGATTTTGGTTTTCTCAAGGTAGTCATCGGTCTTTGTTTTTCTTTTAAAAAAATATATAATTGAACTCTTGCCTATTTATGTAATGTTATGGCTATCTGATTGGTGGTATATATTGTTTTTTTATTTTGGGTAAATAAAAAGGATAAATACCCAATTTAGTAAGTTACTTTTACTTTTTTACCAAAATTGGTAAATTTTCTTTTAATTGAACCAAATTGACACAATTTGTTGTTCGATTGCACCTAAATTGGGAAAAAGTATACAAAATCAAGACTAGACCCGGATCTCCATCCTTGACCCTATTTGACCCCGGGATAAAAATGGAATCAAATTTGGAATATTACCCGTTTTATAGTCCATTACTTTTACTTTTTGCCTCAATTGGTCAATTTTTATTTTTTTTATCCAATTGGGTTCCTTTCGTTGTTCAATTTTAGCCAAATTGGTCAAATTGTGAAAAGACATTCAAAACCATCAATTAAACTGTTTTGACCCAATTGACTCAGAGGGCAAAAATAGAAACAAATTTTTAGAGATTCTTTTTTACTCACTTAAGTTTACCTTTATTTTATTGATATCTATTTATTTTATTTTCCTTCTTCATATCATCTTCCTCCATTGCCTTTATTCTTCTCCAAACTGTCTAGGTTTCCCCTTCTTTTTTATTTCCATATGAAGAACTTTATTTTTTTTTTGAAAAGCAGAAAAATATATATTTAATTGGAACTAAAAATGACTGGCAATATAGTAGAACATTGAGAACCAATTACTAAGAACAAAAAAAATCACCAAATAGGCACACCACCACATAAAACCAAAGTTATTAATGTTCTGTCTAACAACATTTAGAGATTGGTACAATAGTGTTTTTTATCATCTTGAACTCTCTTAGCGTGTTTTTCAAAATATTTCTCAATATGGCAAGAAGGAAAATGTGGTTGGTGGTGGAAGAATGAAAGGATGAGCTTGGCAGCTGTAGCAAGAAGAAAATGTGGTGGTGCATGGCGTGGCAAGAAGTAGAGCCAGCAATTGCAAGAAGGAAAAAGTAAGGGAAGAATGAAAAAAAAATAAAAATGAATTAGGGTAATAGTAGGTTTTTTTCCCAAATATACTCTTCAAAAGTTTGGCACATTCATTTACTCACTAAAAATTTGTTTCTATTTTTGCTTTCCGGGTCATTCGGTCAAGTGGTGGAAAACAAGTTATTTGGTTATTTTGAATATTTTTTCCCGATTTGGCTAAAATTGAACAATGAAAGGGACCAAATTGGATAAAAAAAATAGAAACTGACCAATCTGGACAAAAAATAAAAGTAATGGACTAAAACGGGTAATATTCCAAATTAGATTCTATTTTTACTCCTTTGTCGGATCGGGTCAATGTATGTAGATCTGGGTCATTGTATACTTTTTACTAATTTGACCCAATTTGGGTGCAATCGAATAACAAATGGCACCAATTTGATTCAATTAAAAGAAAATTTACCAATTTTGGTAAAAAAGTAAAAGTAAATGAATAAATTGGGTATCCAAAAAAAATATAAGGAAAAACAATGACAAGATCGATTGGCTTTGTCAAATAGTGTGCATGGGTGGCATATTCAAGGGAAAAGAGTTTGGCTAAGCATTTTTTCATGATCATGGTTTTCCATGCTTTTCAAGAAAAAAAGAGGATTTTCTTTATTTTTCATGCATTGATAGAGTTTCATAGGACAAATATTTGGATATTTCCATTATTTAGACATGTATCATTTTCATTTCCAAAATTTTGAGCAATCTAATTATTATAAGTTTGTGTCGTCCGCATATTTTCCTATTATTAACAGTAAATGTCTTGGAGAATTTCTGGATTTTTTGTTATTTTCACTTGTATCATTTCATTTACAAAACTTTTAGCAAATCAAATTATTATAAATTTGCTTCTTCGACATTGTATTTCTTTCTGCTCTACTTTGGTGAAGTGAAACCTTCATTCTAGAAAGTCTAGGAATTGCCACTTAATTCTTCAAAATGAGGGAAGGATTGTACATCAACGTGCTTCCCAACATCACTTTCTAGGATTTCTACAGTTTCTAGCTGTCTCACCTCTATGTTCCTCTAACAGCTTTTTTGAGGTGCAAAGGAAAACATGAAACTAGGAATACTCAGAAGTTATCAAACAAAGGATACTCACATGATAGTTGAGTTTCAACAGAGTAAGAAGGAAGACATGGATTTGGAATATGGTGAACCTATTCATGTTTCTCACAAAAGTAAAAGAACTTGCTCAATCTTCTATGTATTTGATTTTGAAAAATCAGCATCTGCTGCGAGGAAGCAACACTAATTGTATTTTCCACTTGCTCAGTTGATGGCATCACAGTTGACATTGTGTTTTTGTCCTTTCATTGTTTAGTTTGTACTTGGTTTGAATTATTTAGAGAAAAATCACATCTATTTGGATGTTCCAATCTTCAACCCTTAACCAGAAACTGCAAAAGGAAGACACGACTGGATGATTAGATGAAAGCATTGTGGTCACTTGAAGGCTTTCATGCTTCAAAACCTCATTGTTCAATGTATCTTTGCTCTGAAATCCATTTTCTTGTCATTCCACCTGCATCACTGCCAAAACAGTGAAGCAGGCTATCAAAACAAATCAATAAGTAGGCTGAAAATAGTGAGATGCACAAAATTTAACCTATGAAATTCTACTTTTATGTGGCAGTTGTCCAACAAATAGTAATTCTGGATGTGGATAAATTTTCTCACTCTAAAGTGCATATCTTTTGAGCAATATCAGTTTACTCTTCATTTGACTTTCTTCTACCAATTATTCTCAAGGCATACTGCTTATATAGGCAAAATAAGTTGGATGAAGCTTTGGAATCTTTGGAAGGACAAGAGGGAAGTTCTGCAACTATGCTATTAGAGTCGCAGATTTTATATCGTCTAGGGATATTTGATGCTTCTGTTGATATTTATCAAAAGCTTCTTAGGTCGAAGATAGATTCACTGGAAATAAATGTTAGAGCTGGTTTGTTTTCGGCTGGCAGAGCTTCTGAGGTTCAGGGAATGATAGAGTCAATTAGAGTCAAGGCAACAAGCAGCTTTGAGTTGGCATATAATACTGCATGTTCACTGATTGACAGAAGCATGTATGCAGAGGCCGAGCAACTCTTATTATCAGCTCGAAGGTGAATCACTATTTCTAAAACTAAAAATTCCAGTTGCTATTGATTTCATTTTCTCAATGGCATTTTCTTCATTTTCTGTTTATGAAATTTGGCATGTTTTAAGGATTGGACGTTCATAAATTGAACAATTCATTGTCCAAATGTATGATATTAGATACAAGAGCTCACCAACCTTAGAACTCAAATACTATAAATTTCTTTTGCTTATTGTGAAGCCATAGGACTAAATATGCTTTGTATTTATTTGAAATACTAGGTTCCCTGTTTAAATTTATTCCCTAAGGGAGGTATGCAGCTAAATCCATATGCATATGTGGTTTTGAAACAACTTACAAGAATGGTTATCTGTGTGTAGAAGAGTTTGTGTAACTCAAGTAAAAATCACTTTCATGAGTGTTACATAACTAAGAAAGTAATATGTCCCCGTCAGTAGGTAATGTAAATGCGTCATTTCGTTTTCCCCCTTTTCCCCATCTTTTTCAATGACAATTGGTTTTGTCTTCTTTCTGCTTGAACACATTTTTGGTTCCTATACTATCAGTAACAAGAAGGTCCAAATTGTTTAACTTTATTGTTTAGCTAAGCAAATGACAAGGTTCTCTTGTCAAGAACGTTTTAAGTAATACTCTTTCTACTCTCATTGGCATGCCTTCTAGGACTGGAATAAATTTGTTCTAATCTAGGCAATCATATTTGCATATGTAGATCAATTTTTTCTGTCCTCGTGACCTTGATTGTGAGCCTATGATTCCCTTGTCACAACTAACCCTTATGTAACCTCGTAAGAGATTGAAATACTCAAAGTCATCCATTTACCATTATCTCCAACTAGTCCCCATGTAATTGCATTACGTTTCACACGGAGGACCCATTACCATCAGCAACTCTTACGCCCACTATTCTTGGAGTGCTATTTGTGGTTTCTTCTATCTTTAATTCCTAGTGCTCCTCTGATGCTGCTTTAATTGTTTGAACATTTATGACCTATGAAGATTCTAGCTCCTTATTCTCTTCCTTTTCCCTCCCACAAGAAATCTCTTGAGATTGAAATAGATTTTTAATTTTAGTTGTTTTCTACTTGACATACACTTCTGATATATCTGGTATTGATGTTTGTTAAATAGAATACTTTCTCAGATAACTCTACTACCAATAAAAATTATATTACCTTTTTGGAGAAATAAATAAAGAGTGTGTCCTCTATATTTGATAGTTTGATTCCATGATCTAAATGTTTGGTCTTGATTTGGGTAGGTTTTTGGTCTGTATTTTTTCGGAATCTGATGGGTAGTAATTCAGTTGAAGTTCTGCTCCTTTTCATGGTCTTACAATTTTCTTGTAAAGACTAACAAGAATACACCAACTATTGTTTGATTATTTTCTTTAATTCTTGGAGGTTTATCTATGGATTAGATTCTCATTTGTCATCCTCTTTTAAAAGCATCGCGGCCTTTGTAACACATTTTCTTTCTTCACTCAAATGCCTTGTGATCTTGAGTTATGCATGGACTAGTCCATCTAGGTCCTTTCCTCTGAATTATATATTGAAAAAGGGGGGAATTGTGGAGAAGTACGGCCTAGGAAGAATTTGGCGCTTTTTGACAATACACTTCTCCATGAAACTTTTTCTACAGACCATCTCCTCATAGAATGTTCTACTGGTTTTTGTAGAGTTGGCCAGGAAACTCTAATGGATGAGAATTTCGCTGATGATGAGATTGAAATTGAGTTGGCACCTATCTCTGTTCAATTGGGATTTGTTCAGCAGATAATAAAATATTATCTGTATATGCTTCTATATTTTATTGTTGACTCTTATTCTATTGCATTACTGTCACTCAGGTCCTTGGAAACAAACAAGAAGCCCTGGAGTCCTATACTGGTATCATCAAGAAAAATCTGGATGATGAATTATCATTTGCTGTGGCTATAAATAATCTTATTGCTTTAAAGGGTCCTAAAGACATATCTGATGGTCTAAGGAAACTTGATAAACTAATTGAAAAAGGTGATGGAACACAAAAGTTTCAACTTGCTCCTGGACTTGACCTAAAGCTTTCGCCGAAGCAAAAGGAATCAGTGTACCTCAACCGTATGCTGCTGCTGCTTCATTCTAATAAGATGGACCAGGTGATCTTTATTTCTTGCATTCTTCCTGATAGATTTCTTTCTTCCTAAGTTTCAAGGAGTGTACACGATGAACTCAATATCATCATACTGTAATATTTTCTGACTGGATAAAATTGTTCACTGAGCTCGTGTAAAATTACAGGCCCGTGAACTAGCTGCTGCACTTCCTGGCATATTTCCTCTTAGTGCAACCTCTGTACTTCAAGCTGCAGTTTATGTCCGAGAAAACAAAGCTAGCAAAGCTGAAAAATTACTGGTTCAATTTGCTGACAAGTTTCCAGAGAAACCTAAAGTTGTCCTCCTTGCAAGAGCACAGATTGCTGCCACTGCAGGCCACCCACAAACAAGTTGCAGCTGAGTCTCTAGCAAAAGTATATGATATTCAGCAAATGCCTGCTACTGTTGCCACCATTGTCTCTCTGAAAGAGCGAGCTGGAGATATTGATGGTGCTGAGGCAGTGTTTGATTCTGCGATTCAATGGTGGTCAAATGCCATGTCCGAAGACAATAAGCTTGATATTATCATGCAAGAGGCTGCCGCGTTTAAGCTCAAGCATGGAAGGAAGGAAGAGGCAGCACGTCTTTATGAGGATCTGGTTAGAAGCCGTGGAAGTGTGGAGGCTTTGGTGGGCTTAATTCAGACAGCTGCTTATACTGGTGTTGAAAAGGCAGAAGCTTATGCTAAACGCTGAAGCAACTGTCTGGTTTAGTGGCAGTTGATGTGGATGATCTGGAGAAAACTTCTGGGGCAAAGCCAACTGAGAGTGGACGCACAGTGCCTGAAACTGAAGCTTATGAAGCGAAAACGAAGGACAAAACAAAGAAGAAGAGGAAAAGAAAACCAAAGTATCCAAAAGGATTTGACCCTGCAAAACCTGGCCCTCCACCAGATCAGGAAAGGTGGCTACCTAAGAGGGAAAGGTCAACTTATAGACCAAAGAGAAAGGACAAGAGAGCAGCTCAAATTAGAGGCTACACATGAAATCAGGGATATCTTGTTTAGTCTAAAGTCTCTGGGCGGTCTTGGCTTTCAAGAGATGGGTTCTTTCAATAGGACTGTCCTGGCTAAACAAGGTTAAACGATAACTAAAACATGACGCAAAGAAAAGAAAAACCAAGAACCTCAATACACTATTTACTAGTTATTTTCAGTATTTCTGTAAATAGCTGAGGAAAACAAGTTACAAGACAACGTGGAGGAAGCTAAATATGAAGAATGGTGTCCTAGACCTACAGGTTGGACTGAAGAAGCTAAAGAACGTATTGATCTCTAAATTTTGTCCCTTGATCTTGTAATAGATAAAGTGAAACATGGGGCTAGAAATAATTGAGATAAAAAATCAGCAGTGGGAGACCAAGCCAGCCCCTACATTCCATAATCATAATTCATTGTTCAAATATAATTTATTTTATATTAATGTCCGAGAACAACTAATTCGATTAGAAAACTTTGAAGATATATCATCGCAAACAATTCAAAGGAGTGAGCCACAGTCCGTCTTGTTGGGAGATTTGACAAGTCATGTGAGCCAATATCATTTTGATTTCTAAATTTTGTCTTATAATAGATAAAGTGAAACATAGGGTCATAAATAATTGAGATTAAAAGTAAGTAGTGGGAGACGAAGCCAGCCCCTACATCTACATCATCATAATTCATTGCTCAAATATCATCTTGCTTTCTTTTTCCAACCCCACCAAAAAAAGAAAAAAAAAACTTGTTAGCATAATTCGTTTTCCACATAACATCATCCTGCTTTCTTTTTACAACAAAAGAAAAACAAAAAAAGAAGACTTGCTTTATTCAGTCATCGTTTTATTAAAATCATCAAGTTTCCCCATGTAATTTTTTATTTCATTTCTTATTTCACTGAGAAGCATCTATCACCATTTATATCATAGTATCAATTAATATCCTAACAACCAATTTGAAAGGTGAGTTATTCAAAATAAAAAGAAAAAGCATCTATGGATTCTCAGTTGAGGATAGCTGCAAACTTTTGAAAGACATCCTCCTCAATCTTGTCGCTAACCTTTTGGCCGTATCCTTTGACTTCGTCCTCAAATGGGCTGAGGAAATTGACAGCAAAATGAAACATGGGGACCATCAATAATGGAGACAAAATCCAGCCCCACTACATCATCCGGCTTTCTTCTATAATTGATAATTGACTCGGCATGTCATCCTTCATTCTTCTACAACTACAACCCCAAAAGCAGAAAAAAAGAAGTGTAAACCGTTTTGATTCCAAAAAAGAGGAAAGCATGGCAGAAATTCTTGCAATTTTTCGAACTGCTCTTGAAGTTGTGACTAACAAGTATGTCTTTACTCCAATCACGAATCAATTCAGTTATTTGTGTTGCTTCAATGGCAACGTCCAGGCTTTGAGAGATCAGGTTGAAAAGCTCAACAAAAGAAAATCAGATTTGGAGCTAGAAGTTGATGAAGCCAAAAGGAACACAAGAGTCATTAGAAGTAGTGTTGAGGAATGGATTGAAGAAGTTGGGAAAATAAGTGAAAAGAAAGAAAGAATCATTCAGCATACAGCTCAAGTTCAACAGGTCTGTTTCTATGGCCTCTGTCCAAATATAAAATTACGGTATCGATTGAGCCGGGAAGCGAAAAAGACAGCTGAAGCTGCTCAAGGACTGCTTCAAGAAGTTAACAAATTGGGAAATATATCTTGTCCTGCATCACATGATCCAATCCCCACAGCATCTGCAGGCATTCAAATTGACTCTCGAAAGTCTAAAGAGAATGAGATCATGGACGCTTTGAAAGATGATAACATTTACTTGATTGCATTGTGTGGGATGGGAGGAGTTGGCAAGACAACTATGGCCAGGAAAATTGAGAGTAAGGTCAGAGAAGGGAAGTTATTTGCGGAGGTTGTCATGACAGTTGTCTCTCGACCACTAGACTTGAAGAATGTTCAACAAGGACTTGCAGAAAGATTAGGCCTTCACCTTACTGAACAAACCGAACCTGCTCGAGCAGAACGACTGCACACGAGATTGAAAGACACAGAGAGCGTCCTCATAATTCTGGATGATGTTTGGGCAAAGTTCAATCTTCAAGAAATCGGAATCCCTTCCAAAACAACCCACCAGAGATGCAAAATTATACAGTTGGATGCCTTACCTGAACATGAAGGTTGGAATCTTTTTAAAGAGAAAGCTGGTGAAATAGTTGATGAGCCAGAGTTGCATCAAATAGCAAAGGATGTGGCAAGCGAATGCAAAGGATTACCTCTAGCTCTAGTAACTGTAGCTGCTGCACTGAGGGGGTCAAGCGTGCCTTCTTGGAAAGATGCACTTCACCAATTGAGAGCATCTTTGGCAACAGATATTCCAGAATTTCTTGAGGAAGTGTATGTGCCACTAAAATGGAGTTATGATCAGTTACAAAATGAGGAAGCCAGGTATCTCTTTCTCCTTTGTTGTTTGTTTCCAGAGGATTATGAAATTCCTTTGCATGTGCTAGTTGAATATGGGTTTAGTTTAGGCATCTTCTCAAACACAGTTAATTTGGAAGGGGCAAGAAACAGAGTACATCACTTGGTTGAGATGCTAATAGATCGTTTCTTGTTAATCCGTGTCGACAAACATGATTTCTTGACCGACCATTTTATGAGGTATCGAGTGAAAATGCATGATGTGATTCGGGACATGGCCATAATAATTGCATCCAAGGATAAGCATGCTTTCATGGTAATGCATCACATAACAGAGTGGCCAAAGAAAGATTGCTATGAGAACTACACTTGCATTTCAGTTGGTCGTTGTTCCTGGTAAATTGCCAATTGGAGATTTTGCCAAATGATATTTTTGAGTTAGTGAATTTAGAAATTCTCAACCTACGTAATTCTTGGATTACTTTGTTGCCAATAGAACTTGGGAGACTCAAGAATTTGAGGTTGTTAGACCTGACCCATTGCTCGCGTCTCAAAATTATGCCACCTGGTGTGATATCAGGACTAGTTCAACTAGAAGAATTGTACATTAATGAATTTGTTGACTGGGAAGGAGTAAAAGATACTAACGCGAGCATTGCGGAAGTAGCCTCCTTAACCAATTTGACATCTTTACAACTTCAAGCAGATGTACGTGACATGAATTTGCTTCAAGATATTGGAAATTGGCTTAAGCTGACAAGGTATTATGTGGTCATAGGTAAGGGTACAGAGTATGATTGTGGAAATTTTGACAGATGTATCCAACTCAGTCTCTTCGAATTGCATCCTTCGACAGATTTACTTCAAGTATTGTTTGACAATGCACAAGCAATAAAACTTGAAGACACGGATATAAAAATGTGAAAATGTTAGTGCTTATTGCTCAAGAACTAGAGTTTCTCTTTGATTCAAACTCTTGGAATCTCCGAAACACTGGTTTTTTCCCTCGTCTGACAACACTGGTTCTCAAAAGAAATTATGCCTTGAAAGGAATTTGTCATGGACAACCACCTACTGGATCTTTTTCTAATCTCACATCATTAACGGTAGAGTTTTGTACAGGTTTGAAAAAGTTGTTTTCTTTATCTCTTGTAGCCATGCTATCAAAGTTGGAACTCCTCGAGATAAAACATTGTGGAAGCATTGAAGTTGTGTTCTTTGAGCAAAATGGACAATATGGGAGAAATGAAATAATCACATTTCCCAAATTGTCTAAGATTATCCTCGAATCACTACCAAGTCTCTTTGCTCTCTGTGAGACAACTGATCAAGTTTCTATTCAATTTCCTCAATTGTATGAAATGGATATTTATAATTGTCAAAGGCTTAAAAGGTTCCGCACTACAAAGAGCAGTAGCCTTCTAGAACGTGATCATAATGCAGAACAATCATTTTTCTTTGATGAAAAGGTATGTTTCTTGTTTAACCTTTTGAATGTACTTCAAATTTATTAGGATTGATTATAGAGTTTTAGGATAACAATTTGTCCTAATGTATTCACTCTTTAATAACTTTGGCATGTTAGTTGTCAACAGACTATGTGCATTGGCCTTGAAAGCTTGTACTTTTTTGGATGCAATGGCTGTGTCAATTTGTTTTCCAACTCTATGCCAAGAGTAATGCACAATCTGAAAGATTTGACCATGGATAACTGTCAAATGTTGCAAGAAGTAATAGCCAAGGACCATGGATTCTGAGTAGTTTCACGTCTATAATCACATTATAGGTTATAAGAGCTTGAAATATGCTAATGATTTGTGCAATACACAATTATTATGTGTTAAAACTTGTTGGGAGTTAGCATCTTATAAGACTATCTTGCTAAAATATAGTCTTATTAGATCATAAAATAAATATGAAAATAATTGTTATTTTATAGGTATACTTTATTTTTAAAAAAGAAGTTGATTTTACATGCTTCTATAATTTACTTTTGGTTTAATTTTGAACTTGCACCGAAATAAAATTTGGCTATAGTGTATATAGTAGGTGATTAATTAAAGATTGTGAATTTATATATTTTCATTGTACTCCATTTTTATATTATAATTTTCAATTTATTTCCAATGATTCTTAATTTGATTTGTTATGCTATATTTTCTTTTCTTTTCTCTAGTTTAATTATAAGTATTAATTTAAAACTTTTACAGAGTATTATGTCCCTTTCAAAAATAAAAAAGAGCATTATGTCTTAATTCTTTTAATTTAGGGCCACCATTTTTAGTACCGTGATAAAATTCAGTCCGAGTTTTGAATGCCTTCAGAGGGGGAAAAGAATCCTCAATTCCAACTCATAAATAATAAATTTGACCTCTCTTCTGAGTCATTGAAATGTATAAAAATTGTGAAACTATGATATATTACCAAAGAAAATCCACAGAAGAAATATTACACTATGATATATATTTTTTTAGTGATACTAAATGTATTATGATTGGTTGCTATGTGATAAAATTATTTTGTACTGGTTCTTGAATGACTTTTCCCAACATTCTCAAAATTGCAATGATTGTTATGCATGTATAGGATGCAGGTTGGAACTTTTTGACGTTGGTGTAATAGAGTTGGAACTTTTTGATGTATAAGATTCACAAAATTTCCATTGACGACTTTAGTGGGCTTCAAATTGTTGAGATATGGAATTGTGAGAGGTTGAGAAGCATATTTTCTGCGGAAATGTTTAGAAGCCTTGTGAATCTTCATTTGTTAAAAGTAGAGAAATGTTCACAGCTAGAAGAATTGATTTCTAAGGATGACAAAGTGGGTGAAATAAATGCAGCCAAAGAAACTATTCTCCCTCGATTAAATGAATTGGAACTCTTTTAATTAGATTTTGCGATTTAGAATTACTTTTACTGGAAGTCTTGCGTATCTCTAGAAATCAATTCAATCCACCATTTGACTCTAACTTTGTTGTTCAGTCCTTTTTCGATGAGGTACAAAATCTAAATTATTTATGAATTTTATTTTCTCTGATATAGTAACCAGTGCTTTTCTTGCAGGTTATTTGCAACAAATTAAAGATATTGATTCTTTGTCATGTTGGTGCAATAGAGTTGTTCAATCACAAAATTTCGATTGGCGACTTTAGTGGACTTGAAACTGTTGTTATACGGCATTGTGATAGATTGAAAAGCATATTTTCTCCGGGAATGTTTAGAGGCCTTGTGAATCTCCAATGGTTAGAAGTATGCGACTGTCCAGAGTTGGAAGAAGTGATTTCTACGGATGACAAAGTGGGTGAAACAAATGCAGCCAAAGAAACTATTCTCCCTCGATTAAATGAATTGGAACTCTTTGACCTACCAAAATTAATTAGATTTTGTCATATTAAGAATGATTTAGCAATACCATCACTAGAAAGGATAGATATTCGTTTTTGTTACCTTATGGAGACATTCTCTATGGGGTCAGTGCATCTGCCAAGTTCGGTATCGATCGAAGCAGAGTACTTGGGATCAGTTGAAGGGGAGTTATCCAAAGAAACATTTGAAAGTCAATTTCTCAATAACAAACAGGTATGAATTTTTATATTCATAACTAAGTCATCCTTATAAATAAACCAATTATTTTTGCATGAACTTGTCACAATAATTCATGCAAAAATGGAGTATAATTTGGTTAGAAGATAGAAACATAAAAGTAATACATTAATGATGCTGATGTTATGATTTATATAAAATTTTGAAAAAATATCAATGTATAATATATAGAAGTCTATGTGCAGGTTATGAATAATGAGGGAACATCTACAATCTCTTCATACGCGAGGGAATATGGGCAATATCTTCAGCAACGGTTGACGGTAACAAATGCTGCCACCAACTTTAGGAATCAAAAGCCACCCACTCCTTACTCGGCTTTCATCGACTGAGAAAGTCCTTCCTGCATCCTTCTGCAACTTTCTGCCTTTGTCAATGCATGCCCCACTGACATTCTAGGGGGAGTTTGCCAGATCATCAAGACTGTGAACTCAGCATGATATACAACAAATCATATCCACCAAATGTTTCTCCTGTTCAACCTTGAGAAAATCAACCTGCATGTCTGCAACACTTAAGCATTGTTCTTGATTTCTGAGCTAGGCTAGGTAGAGGTACTTTACAGGATTATTAGCTTTCTGTAATCAGTAACATCTTGATCAACCTCAAGAACATCATTTTAGAGTTTAATCTTGACCTGCTGGCTTCTAGAAGGAATCTTACTGACAAGAACATATACATACTTGGACTGAGACCCTTATCAAAATAGTCAGCTAAGATAATGTCACCTGACCAATTGTTATCTTGCATATGGAAGAATCTCGCATTCCAATTATTATCTTGCATATGGAATGCGAGATTCTGAGCTCGTCTTAGACTGAGACCCTTATCAAAATAGTCAGCTAAGGTACCTATAATTTCACCTGCAAATTTTGTACTAACCTTAAGAGAATCACCACATGCATTGGACAATTTCAGTTAGCCTCACACCCTGTCAAAACGGAAAGAACGCAAGGCATTTCGATCAGAGGAAAGAAGACAGTTAAAATCAATAATTAGATGAAGTCAATATCCTAATGAGATAAGGTCAATCTAATTTTGTCATTAATCTTTCATTTACAATTGAGGAGTTCCTTTAGTTACGAACTTGGAGAAGATTAATTACTTATTTCTTTGTCAAAAGATTGGAACTCTACCATGGTATCATCATCTGAATCAGTATTTTCACTTAGGAACTGATCCTCATTCTTGAAACTAAATTCATATTCAGACAGGTCTTCAGATTCTGAGATTTCTTCACCCATGATTTCAGTTTCAAAATTTGATATATCTTGTGAACAATCATCAATAGTTGAAAAATTTGATAATAGTTGTTCTCCACCTCTTGGTTTATCAAGGATCGAGTTAGGATTTTGATAACTCGGATCACCATGAAGTGCCACATGTCTATAGTAGAGTTCAAGTTCCTTCTCAGCAATAGCAGTGAAGCATCTCACGCATTCAAGTGATTGCTCATGCTTGGATTTTTCCAATGCCTGCAAGTGATGAGAAGATCACTGAGACAAGCTTGAGACGAGTAAGAAGTATAATGCAAATACATGTCACCTCAAAGTCTCAACAAATGCAGACAAATTATTCCCCAAAAACCAATGAGATTATCCTACCTAAAAGATAGAAGAAGATGCTCCACAAGAAGTTATGGTGGTTTTTAACTACTACTTGTACTCTAAATTCTTTTCATGAGTTCGTGACAGAAGCATTTGCATAATCATAGCATTGAAGGCCTTTGTATTTCAACCACTTCAAACTTTTTACTGAAAAGTTTATTTCAAAGAGTCAATTTTTTATCAGCAAAATGAATATAGAGTTTGTTGTTGAGCTAAATAACAAACCTAATTAACATCCTAAAATTTTTTATGGGATCTCTGAGGTACAAATTAGGGGATACCTGCATGCTTTTCTAAATTTCACACAAAGCATTCTGTTTAAAGAAGAATGATATGACATACATAGATTGAAAACAACCATATAAAATCCCTAAACCTCAAGGACAGTGTACAAGTATAAACACATCTTAGTGGCTAACTTGTAGGAACTCCCAGCAACCTGAGTACCTGGCACTACTTTATCTACAGGAATATGTTCTGAATATGTTAATTCTCAAACTATTAACTTTCATTTTTCATTTTAAAGAGATCATTGCAAGTTTTCTAATGTCCATTTCTTAATTGAAAAGCTTAAATTATTAAAAATCATTGCAATAATTTCAGTAAACACTACCTAAAGCCATATATTCTACATGATAATAAACACATAGAAAACATATAGCCTAAGAAGTAAAACATTTCAACTAAATTTTGATGCCGTTATGCAAGCATGATAGCTTGTTATCTCTATAGTGACTGAAATTTTCAGGTATGAGAACAGTGATGAAGAATATACTATGAGAAAAGCCTTTTTATCACAATGGATCTAGGTATTCTCTCAAAAAAAAAGAATGGATCTAGGTATAGTTAAAGGAGAAAGAACAAGCATACGAAGAGAAATAAACAATAATTCAAGTAAATTTTCAACAGGATTTTAAGAATAAACTGGTTGCAACACACAATTAGAGTAATTATTAAGCATAGTAGTATGAAAAACTCACCCTCTTCTTGGACAATGTATCGATTGGTGAGTTAACTTTAGGTTGCACATAATTCTTTCCACCGGAAAACTATTATGTCATCACCAATTATTTGAATTGGAATTCCACTACTCAGTCTAGCAATTTCATCTGCATACTCTTGTATTTGAACTGGTTTGCAGGGCTTGCAGTAGACCTTCACTGTTTCATGTTTCTTCCAATGCAAATGCATATTGAGAATAACACCTCCAAAAACTCCTCTTCTGCCGATTGGAACATAATTCCACCCTTTTTGAGCCATTTTTTTCATACAAAATCGTTCTTTACCAGCAACTCATACGGTTCAATAGCAAGACCTTGAACTTTGGGAACCTCATAGAGCTTTAGTCTTTCGATTAGCAAGGCCTCCTTTTTCTTGGCCTGTGAAGAAGCCAAATAAATACATTAGTTGAATAACAGAGACGATTTGCAGCAAGTAAAATAAATTAATTTATGTTTTGAGACTGATACTTTTGTCCTTGAATAGTATAAGTGAACTTAACCCAGTAATTTTACATTTTGTGCCAAAAGAAGCACATAAACAAAATAATAAACAAATGGCAAGAACAATGCATTAGCAACTCTCTTTTCCTCTGCATCTTCAACCTCTTCTTTGTCTTCCACTTGCCCTTCTTAGGAGGCTCAATTTCCCGAGTCTCAAATTTCGGTTTTCCCTGTTGAGATATCACTAAATTCACCGTCCCATAGCTTAAACTCCTCAATCCCCAAAAGGTATTTGCTGGAGGCCAAACAAATGCCCAAAAGGTACTCGATTTTGAAGAATCGACCAAAGATTTGGGGAAACGAATGACAAAGTTAACGAATTTAACTATCTCAGTTAAAAATAGAAGAACCCAGCTTCTGATTTCTTCAAATTCCCATTAAAATTATCTCATTTTTCAATTTCCGTAACTAACGAAATTCGTTCTTACATACTATACAGTTAATGTGCATAGTTTCTTGTTTCACCCCAGACAAGAGAAGGAGACAAAACTCTTGCCTGAAAGAAGTAGTAGGAATCGGTGAGGACAGATAACAAAAAGAAGCTCAGGGGAGCCTTGAGAGAGTACGTAACAATGTCTTCACCATATTATTGCATAAAAGGTATCGTTGTATTCAAGAAATGAGAAGTTGAATATATTGTTCTAGCTCTAACTCAAATTCCATTAATTGATTCAAATGCCCAAGGAAGAAGGCAAAGTAAGTAGATTGAACAAAAACAAAAGTGTCAATGTCATAGTGGCAAATTAGCAAACACTTGGAAGGAATGTTAATAGGTAATATCATATCGGATGCTGCATTTAGCAAGTCCCATAATCATTCATATTCTTCAACATAAAAGTAACTATGCATAAAATTGAAGAAAAAATTCCATTGAGAATGGGAGTGGAGTAATGATGGACAAGAAAAACTTCCAGGGAGATTTTTTGGCTCTCAAAACTTGTGATCTTTTCAATCATTTGCCCTTCCTATTACAAATTTCTTTAATTTTATCATTTTCTTCCAAAATTGAACAAGGGAATTTCGAGCTTGATCTAACTTACAAGACTTAATCCTTAGCTTAGCCCCTTCACATTGGAAATCTTCTTCGTTTTTTTTTTTTTTGTTTTGAGGGAAAGATAAATCCTTCAAATTGTGAACCGACTCAAAATTCAATCATTTCATTACACAAACTTTTAAAAAGGAAAAAAGGTTGATATTATTCATATATTAGGTAAAAAAAGTACAAAAGCCGTACTTACAAAAGTTGAGTGTCATTCTTTGACACCTTTTAATGTAGTCCTATAAAACCTGAATTTACCCTCTTTTTTATAAATATATCTATATGCAATCTATATTATTTAGAATGAGTCGAGTTTATTTGAGTTTGATTTAACTTTAAATTAAATTTGAAAATAATGATCGAATTAAAATTGGCATAAAAGCTCATTCAAAGTTTAATGTGGATAAAGTTAATTATGAGCAACAATTAGTGTAGTGTCTACTAGTAGAGGACTTTTCCATAATGTAAAAAAAAAACAAAAATTGAGGTTACTTATTAAATAACATTTTTTTTTCTCATTTCTTTTTGGTCTTTTTGTGGTAATTTTTTCATAATTTTTTTAAAATAAAAATATAAAGGGATTTCATGCATTAAGAAATAGAATAGTCTTAAAAGTTTAATTAAACTATCTGAACAGAAAGAAAAAAATCACCAATCAAGCCATCGTGTTATGATGGTTAGCTTTCAAAATAGATCATCACAACATTTGTACACCTTGTCAACAAATATTTGTACAAAAATTTATTTCCAAATAGAAGTCACTCTACGTGGGATAACGCACTGCTGGTGGTATATGATATGGTTGTTTATTTTCTTTGATTTTTTATTCTTGGAAGAGGGCTCCCGCTACACATTCTTAATCCTAGTTTTCCTCAATGAAATTTCTTAGTTGATTGATATATAGTACTCTCTCCGTCTCAAATTGATAAGTCTCAAATTGATAAATTTATTTAATTTTTAACACTGATTATGAAAACATAATTAATGTTATTGTAAATGCATATTTTTCATAAAATATTTTTAAAATACCTTCAAAATTTATCATTACAAAATAAATTTAATATACTTTTCAGATACAAACAATCTCATTTTAAATAGAAGTATTTTAGTCAACTAATAAATATATATACTTTTAATAAAGAAAGTGACTTATAATTTTTTTTAAAAAAAAACTAGTCTATCAAATTGGAACGTTGGGAGTAATATGTTTTGATTGTTTTTTTATTGTTGGCTTCTCATTCTTTTATATTGTTCCTTTACCTGCCATTTACCATTATTAAAAAGTTGATACAAACAAGGAAAATAAAAATCATCGTCTAATTGAAAAAAAAAAGAAAAAAAAGAAAAACACAGTACAAGGTAACGAACATACACCAATTGATAGAAAGCAAAACTCCATAAAATTGTGCATAAATTGTTAAGAGAAATTGTTTTATTTTTTATATAAAAAATGGGCAAATTATTTGGATAACAATTTTAAAAGGGGCAAAAATTAAACTTTTAAAAAGTTTGAGCACTAAATTTGGACAAAAAAAAGTTTGGTAACAGATAGAAATATTAACATAATGGAATTTTGGATGGAAGTGCAAATGCTGAACTTTTAAAAGGTTTGAGTATTAAACATTGACAAAAAAAGGTTCAAGTGCAAAAGCTAAATTTATGAAAAGTTCAGGAGTCACTAGGATAGTTTGTCCAAAAAAAAAACTTTGTAATAAATGTGGACAAGAAATTAGAGAAAACCCTAAGTATTTTACACGTTGAAAAACTAGATTAATTTGGATGGCAACTAACCAAAATTGACAAACAAAAATAAGTTAATGATCAAATTGTCAAAAATGACAAATAGTATAATGACAAATCAACGTTGATATCACAAAGATTAGTGTTTAAGTACAAAAATTATTATTATTACTTAATTTAGACTAGCGAAATTAGAGTGATTTAATCAAAAAAATAAAACTAAGAGAGAACAAATAAACAAGTGCAATCAATGCAAAAGATAACTAGGACTTCAATTATCCAATTAGTTTTCTATTGATGGTTAATGTCAAACTCTTGTTTTTATTTATTAATGACATTAATGGTACAATTCCCTTAAATATACTCCATCTGATTTTTTGGATATAAAGTTTCTATCTTCAATTACTAACCTACTATATTTTTGTATAGATTTAATTAATCAAAGATGCATGAAGGGAATATGTGAATTTCATTAGAAAAACTAACCAAATGGCGCATTGAGAAATTGATTCTATTTCAAGTAAGTTTTAGAAAATGCATTTATTACTCATGATCCTATTCAATTATTTCACTTTTCGGTATTTCATAAAAGAATGTTTAATCATGCAAAAGTGACCAATTTTTACAAGTATTAAAAACAAGTAAGAAAAATTAATGATCAAAGTAATAAAACAAGAGCTATCGAATTGAACCATTTCAAAGTTCATTATATGAACAATTAAATTTATGTTAATTTGATTAAATTGCAATTAAATTATGGTATTTTATGAATTTTATCTCGGTTTTGTACTTAATTCCTTGTTTTCAAATACTTTTAGGTATTCATTGTACAAAGTGTGGAAATGAAAGAGGGAATATAAAAACAAATCTATAGTGCCACATCAACAGCTTACATGGCAGGCCACATCAACATAATCAAGCCAAGTGTTGTTGCGTCATAAGCATTAATTCCAGTTAGCAAGATACATAATCATCATTTTTCCAAAATGCATCCATGAGAAGTAAGACACGTCCACTGCCTGGGAGCTCTCCACCGTTAGATTGAAACACTTGAATGGCCAGGATTGGGCCGCTTATAGCTACAAATGGAATGACCCGTTTGTACATGAATCTCAACCATTGGATTGGAACCGCATGAATCGTCTAGATTGCAGCTGAGTTGTCAATAGTTAAGGGCAGCCCATGTGTTCCATTTTCATAATTCCATTAATTAATAACTTTGATACGTGTTATTGCTAATAATACTTAACTACTCACAATACATATTTGAAATCAAGAATAAGAAAGAGAAACTTTCCTTGTGTTATTTATGGCAACACCTCCTCCGTATACTTGATTTCACCTAAAAAATCCTTCAAAAATATAATTACAACACTTTAATATGAAATTTGGATAGAAAATCTACAAAACAATTCGAGTTGAAATTGTGTCAAAATGAGTGAAACTGAAGCGCATTTATAGGTGTATAATTATGATGAAACAAAAACATACAAAGTTTTGGGGGCCAACATATGATAAAGAGAACTTTTGGGCCGCCAGTTGAATATGAGAAAATAAGGTTTCCACATGTGGAAAATATCCGACCTTCGTTGGGTTTCTAAATTATATACAAATCAAAAGTGGATGCGAGTACGAGTGGGTACCCATTGAATATAACAACATCTCCATCCCCACAAAACTTTGCATTTGTATTTATATGATATTGTTCGTTTTGGGCCAAAGCTCGCACGAGTTTGTTCTTGGATTTTACCCCAAAAGGGCTCATACCAATTTATCTTAGTCCAACTTATATCCTAATCCATTTTCTTCTAAGTTTCTAATGTGGGACTTAGGTTTGCTAACTCCAACATATAATACTACTATTACTGTTATATCAGTCTTATAAAACTTTATTAATGTCAATAGTTTTTCTTACTAGATTTAACAACTTAAATTATGTAAGTTGAGCTGTTAATCATTATTCTGATTTCTTGGAACTTTTAACATAACTTCTAGTGAATTATGATCATTCAAGTATACTCTTAAAAACCCTAAGAGTAATTTAAATATTAGAAAAGTTCATTTTATGATTGTTAAAATGAACAACAATTTTATCATAAATTTAATATAAAAAATACATTCCTAGTTAAAAAGACAAGGTAAACAAACTAAACAAAATAAATCAAATTAAAGATAAGATAAATCAAAAAGCAAAATAAAATTATGACATTTTATATGTTCAATCATGACATTTATACAATGCATATATATTTAATGGCTACAAAATTTGTAATAAAACACATAACGGATTCACAAAACTCCTGTCTACCAAAACTAACTTAATTAGATTAGTTAAAATTCAATCAGAACCATGAAATGTGAAAGCCAACCACCCATGTCAAAGAGGAAGTGGTGGAGTTTTGATTGGAAAACAAATAATTATATTTAATTTCTAAAATATATTCTAACAAATAGTACTGTATTTGTGAATAGTGTTATACTAAAATGTTGTTGGTTCTGTTAATCGATACACCAAATGAGTTCTTATAAAAGATAGGAGAGTCACAAATGAACTACTTAAGTTCCAAGTCTTTGCTAACAAGAACCATTTCCCAGAAAAGAGGACAGGAGAGTTTTCAAATCTTTCCTTAGCCATAACCTTAATTTGATGTATAATCACTCTATCAATACAGTATAATAAAATAATACAATACAAATAAAAAATACACTACACAATGGAATAAAAACCTAATTCAAAAGTATTGAATATTATATAACAATGAAAATAATACCAAAAAGCAATTTAATAACTAAAGAAAAATAAAAAATAAAAGAAAAAATCATAATTGATAACAGAGTTCGACCAATATTGACTACGCCTCCGGATACCACAACAGTAGCTGACCACTTTACTGATCACTCAAAATATTACAACTAGAATTAGTTCGACTAATTAAAGAATTTGCATAAATATAGAAGATTAGTTGTTGAATGTATAAATCTTACTACGAGGACTAGGTTATTTTACTAGTCTTTTTATAGGAGTAAAAACCTAAGCCATTTTTTGAAAACCGACATGGGATAAAAACTAGGTCAAAATCTAAAAGTTTTGCTGATAAGAAACACACTCAATGCATACAAAAGAAAGTAATCAACGTGTCACACTACAAGAAAAACTAATATTTTTTACGGACATTTTTGTTTCTAATCCGTCTCTGACCAATGTTTTGGACGGATTACTGACTGAATAGTCTATCGGAGATTAAGCAGCTGATAATGTCAAAGACTTGACTAATTCGTCATTATTTATGATCGAATTTTGACGACAGAGTAAACGATGAGAAGTGGTCAATGACAAAATCTTTCGTCTAGGATCCATCAGTTTTATTGACGAATATTATTAAATTTTTAATTTTTAACATAATAAAAATAAGTAAACCTGTTGGAAAATTGTCAAAATTATGATTTTTTTTTTACAAAATTAAAATATTTCAGTCGAAAATTTGTCGCTAATATTTATTAAAATTTAAAATTAATTTTATGTCTGTCGGGAATCCGTGGGCAATATTTATTAATTTTTAATAAATAATTAAATTTTCGTAGGGAATACATGGCTAATATCTATTAAGCTATTAAAAAGAATTTAATTTTCATCGGCAATCTGTTGTCAATATGTATTAATATTAATTTGAAATTAATTTAATTTCCCTCGTGAATTCGTAGCCAACATTTTTTATTTTTAAAAATAATTTTATTTCCATTGGTAATTGGTTGTGAATATTTATTAAATTTTTTAAAAAAATTAAATTCCGTTGGGAAATCGTCATACATATTTATTAAAATTTTAAAATTAACCAAATTCTGTAGGGAATTCGTTTATAATATGGGGTAACCGTAAAAAATATTACTATGATAAATTAATTTCCGTAGGAAATCTATTGAAAATTTTAATTTTTTTATTATATAAATTTTTGCTTTTTAAATATTTCAATATTCTTTGCAAAAAAGTATTAGAGAATAAAACCTGTATTTTGGATTAAAAACACCCAATTAATAATTAAATTTGTAAAATAATATAAAGTTATCTAAAATTAGTTTATCAAATAATGTCATCCTCGAGTACAGAAAATAATACTAATGGAGCTAAAAATCCCATATGAATGGCCAAGTTTTTGAAGCAGGTCTGCAAACTATTCTCTCGATACTTCATCGCTCTAAATTTGTCTTCGAACTTCTTCCCTATAATATCCACCTCCATGTCTACCTGTTGGCTCACATGGTCATGGATATGAACTTCTACAAACATCCATTCAAACGACACATTATAACATAATTGTCTAAAATAACATAAAAAACTACATAAGAAACACCTCAAGTTAAATAAGAATAGGATATATTAGAAAAAAAAATAGTAATACTTTATTAATATTGTAAGATAGTCCAATGTTGTTAAAATGCCAATTTCCATTGTTCAATCCAACACCACTTCTACGTAGTTCACATTAGCTCATCATCAAATGATTCACTGAGAATCTATCGCCAATATTTATTAATTTTAAATAATTAAATTTTCGTCAGGAATCTGTCGCTAATATTTATTAATTTTAAATAATTAATTAAATTTCCGTCAGGAATACGTACTCTAATATTTATACTATTTTCTTCATTTTTTTATAAATATTTTAACAATTTAAAAAAATCAGTCTGTGACACTGACAGATTTAAGACTAAAAATAATTTATTCCAAAAAACATTTTAAAAAAATCAATAAACATCCTAAAACAAAAATAGAAATTTTGATTTCTAAATAAGTTTCTTCTTTGTACATAAACACACTTTTAGATTATAAATTTGATTAAGATTATATTTACATGTTATACAAATTATATTTTATCAATATCTTGTCATTTGATGTATTCATTACATTTACATCAATAATTGAGGTTAAAATATCACATAAATATAAATGTTTACTAACTTGACATCGAAATGTTAACATAATAAAAACATTAAGTTAAAGTAGTTAATATAATCGCAAGAGATTTATGATCAATTATTTTGCAAGATATATATCTACTAAATGAATTATTTATTTCCACAAAAATAATCATTGTCTTCAAATTATATGAAAAATCAAAATTGATAACCCTCTTGCACTCCATTTTGAAATTTCTATATATAATCGATTAGAATTTTTTAAATTTAATAGAATATAAGTTAAATAAATGAGGATTACAAATCGAAAAAATGAACAATATAAAGAGCATAATTACTTGAATTATCAACTGAATTCTTAATTACTTAATGAATTAAAATTTCAATTTATATAACATCGATTTTAATATTACGGTATAAATTATAAATACTTTTTAGAATATCCATGTTGTCACACACAATTATATATACATATATGATTGTTGTGTGTGTATATATATTGACTATATAAAACACTACTTAACTAATCAATTAATAAGTCTCGAATACTTATACTGTTAATTACAATTTAGAACATTTTCAATTTTAAATAACTTAAGTTAAATAAATGAGGATTTCAAATAAATCATCAAAGATTTTGGAGAGCATAATTACGTTAATTATGACTTATAATGCTCATTTGAATTCTTTATCATTTGGCCAATTAAAATTTCATATTTTATAACATCAATTTCAATTTTATGATATAAGTTATAAATATTTTTATAATAGTCATATTGTTACACACAATCATATATACATATTGTATATACATAATTAATTAATAAACTTTGAAACTTATATTTTTAACTAGGATTTTTTAAAACAAAATGTTATAAGCCTAAATTGAGGTATTCATAAATAAACTAACTGTAGGAAATAATAAAAACTACAATTATTTAGATTAGAGGAAAAACTGAGGAAAAAATTCCTTGTATTGAAGATGAATTACAGACGGATTTGGTACTGAATATTTTTCATTTTTACAATTTAAAAAGAAAAAAAATGCAACATCCGTCAACAATCAATCTCTGATTATCAACTAATTATAGACGGAAATTAGATGAATATGACAAAAAAAATCAATTTTTTAATTAATTGCTAAATTATAACGAATTACATATGAATATTTTTATTTTTTTCCTAACTAATTTATATTACATTTTAAATTTCAATCATAAATGCGTGAAAAATATATGAACTAATTATCAACTATCACGTTTTAGTCGAAAAGTGGTCAAAACATGACGATTAATTTTAGACGTCTAGTCAAACGTACTTTCCTTTGTTATTCTGTTTAAAATCCATCTCAAATTTCAAATGGAAATATCCGTTGACAATTTAAGTTGAAAAAACATTTTTCTTGTAGTGTCACTAATTCCTACTAGCTGAAACCGAAATGATTAGTCATTCTAATTGAAAGAGAGAACCATAAAATAGATATTCTAAATACACATATACATGTGTACACACACACACAGAGGGAGAGGGAGAGAGAGTTGAGAGGAGTTGAATGTTCATTTGGTCATATTTTGGTGAAAGAAAATTAAGGAACTAACAATCACAATCTAATTTTTATTACCCATAAGAGAAGAGGATATCAAATTTTTCTTCAATTAAACTCACAAAACACTCCTATAAAAAGGGAGGTTTCAGCTAAAGACCATCCTTTCACTTTCATTCTCTCTTGCAAAAAATTCAGAGCCTTTCTCTGCTCTCATCCTCCCCGTTGGCGAACCAGCTCTTCTCTCCTATTCCTTTGTTTCCCTTTCACTTTACACTTGGCATTTTCAACTAAATAACTGAACATGAACACTCGTAGAGGTCATTTAGTAGAAAAAATCAAGTAGGAAACAAGAAGGTTGCAAGCTGTCCAAGAGGTTTCTACAAAGATAATATACAGTTCTTAGGAGATTTAGCTTAAATGTGCTCTTGCAAAACTAGTGAATCAACTTATATATTTATGCTTCGTGATCTCAAAAGTCTTGATCACTACATTTTATCCCTCAAAAAATCATAATCTGAAAGGCTGTAATGATCATGAACATGCATCCGTTCTTTTAGGAAAATGATGAATCAGCTGTTGTTGAAAAAAATCCAGTAAACAATCTGAAGCGTACAACACTATCAAAATATATGCAGACCATTACAAAAGCACAGCACACCTAAACAACATAGTAGTGTCTAGCAATTTTTATATGTGCTTACTGCTTCTTAGAATCAGTATAAAGGAGGAAACAAAAAAGGATAAATGTCAATTATTGTCAATCACAGAGGGAAATGCACCAGTTCAAGTATTCATAATAATATCAAATTCCCAAAATTAAACAATGAAAATGGGAACCCAAAATGCAACTAAAAACAAACAGACAAAAAGAAGTATGATAAGAGCAGCACTACAGTTTCAGTTGTTCAATTAGTCTGCATGGAATTGATCATAAAAACACTTGCCTTTGCATTCCTTGCATATTGAAATCACATTTCATTAATTATGACAACAAAAAAACAGAGGATAAGAAGCAACCAAATTTGGGTAATTATGCAAAAAAGACTATAAACCTATTATTTGTTCATATATTTTCCAATAAAAAACTACACTTTTAAAAATAATATTACTGAGAAAATCAAATTAGTTGGACTAATAGAGAAAAATTGAAACTTTTGCATTGGAATTTCTCCTAACAAATAGTATAGATAAAAATTGCCGAGATAATAGTGCTTTCCCTCAGCAGCATTGATTGTTTGTGAAAAGCCCACCAATCCGTCATCGCCTGTTAAATACAGGCTCTATCGGCGGGTAGTCTTCATCGCGGTACAAGAGGAGAAAGAACGATGGTGGAATAGAGGCGAGGGTAGAACAAGCCTCCTTCAGCAACCTAACCACCGCTTCAGGGTGGGGATGGTTGGCTCATCGGCTACCACCACTACTACACCAATTCGCCACCTTTGCCACCACCGCTCAGATAAGATCAAGAAGTTTGAACCGGTTAGGGGCTCTTCCACTTCAATTTTACGTAGTGTTTGGTTCAAAAGAGGATTTGTTCTGTTTGGTTGGATGCATTAGGAATTTTAGGAGGGGAGGAGAGGGGTTAGGTTCCATAAGTTGGAACTTGGAGGGGAGAATGTGGAAATTTTTTAATCATTTTCCCTTTTTTCTCGCTCATACTTCCCCTCCAAAATTGCATGAATTTCGATGGAAGATAAAATATAAATATCAAATTATCAAATTACCTTTGTTGAATAAATAAGATTACTTATGATTACAATAAATGCAATGAAAAATTTAATAATCAATTTGATTCTATTTGCTCTTATCTCCCTCTTACAAATCAAACAAGGACATTTGCTCTCCTCCTCCATTAAAATCCTTCTCTTACCGTCCTCTCTTTTGAACTAAACACTATGTAAGGGAAGATACGAATTTTAATGGAGGGAATGAGAGGTAAAAAGATTGATTGGTTTGTTTAGAGGGGAAGAAAGATAAAATGTTTAGTTTGATTTGCAAGAGTAAAATGGATGAAAAATAGTCAAATTGACTATGAAACCTTAATAGATTTATTGTAGTCATGATCTCTTTTATTAAACTAATTACAGCATTGCGCGGGCATGCCTCGTGGTCAATTTATACTAATTCATACTTTCTATAAGCACAGACATGACCCAAACACATGGAATATAAGATAAGATGGTACCAATAACTTTTGCAATTTTATTCAATCTATGTGCCAATTCTTTTAGGTACGAATGGAATTATTAGATATGCATTGTTAATATAGCAAAGATCCTAAAAGTGAAATCAATATGAGAAATTAGCTAAGTTGAAGATTACTGGATTTATAGTGCAAAATGAATATAAATGTATATGGATTCAGTTATGGAATGGAAAAGTTAAACATTCAAATATATACATAAGTGATTCAATTGTAAACATAAGCTTATTGCACACTTTTGCACCTGTGGATATTTTTTGTTGCAATATGAAGGGCATTTCGACAAGCTTTGTCCCATGAATCCCATAGTATGTCCAACATAACAATAATTGTTACTCCCTCTCTTCAAAATTGATAGGTTTGTTTGATTCTTCACACTGATTAAGAAAATATAACTAATATTATTGAAAATGTATATTTTTCATAAAGTATTTCTAAAATACCCTCACAATTTATCATTATAAAGTGAATTTAATGCACTTTTTAGATACGAATAATATCACTTTAAATAATAATATTTTAATCCACTAACATATACTTATAATTTTAATAAAAAAAAAGTGACATAATTTGGGACAAAGGAAAAAAAGAAAACAAGCCTTTCAATTTGAAATAGAGAGAGTATGAAATTATGAAAAACATCATAAACTACATATGTAATGTGCAAAAGCACTAAAATACCTTAAGGTTGGTGAAAAAGCAAATTGTGCAAGTCATTGTATTATGCTAAATGCAACAACTTTAACTAAAGAAATGATTACGGGGTAATCCATACTTCTATTCTTAGGTTAAAGAGAAAACCAAAAGGAGGTATAACATAGTGTAACCAATTGTCATTAATGAGACTAATATCAATGATAAATTATGTAGTTCTCTTCTTGGATGAGTATGATCAACAATTATTCATTAAATGGACAAAGTTAAGGAACAAGTTCACCAGTAAAAGATAAAAATCTAAGGAATAACGAGGCATGCTATCAACAAAGTTTCTCTAAAATTATTTAAGTCATAATCATTATGGTTATTGACGAGTGTATCGTTGCGCTTTCAAATTAATATATTTATAAACTCACAACTATGTAATAGTTGTAAGTAAAAGTCGATTCCATAGAGAATTCTAAGTTCATTAGAAGAGAAATCTAATCAGATTTTGGGGGATTTGTGTGTTGGAAAACAAAATAGAAGACGAAAAGTTTTAAGAACAATAAATACTAAACACTTAACACTTCAAACACTTTTGTAAATCTATGATAAAAAGTCATTAGCAAGGAATATATATTCAGTCTCGTTAATATGGGATAATCATTGATAAAAATACTTTTGAGAAGTTAACTTGGAATATCACGTAGGGCAGCAATTCCAGTCTGGTTCTAATTAAAATAGAACAATTTTGCATAGTACAACAAATTAACTACTAACTTAATCAATAACTTTACCAAATTGCTTGAATAAAATTATCAATTAAGTTGCAAAAATTATGAGAAAATCATCAATATAAATATCACGAAAATAATAGCCAATTAAATTCATGTAATTTATTTAAAACAATTCCATATTTATTAATCAAAGTAGTTTAATTAATTAATTAATAATACTACAATAGAAAATCAAACATCCGGTTCTCAATTCCTATTTAATCAACCATATAAATCAATTAAAATGACTAATCTTAATTGAAAACATACAGTTGATAGAATGAATTATGAAATTGTTCAAATACTCAATATCAATTTAACATTAACTAATCAAAGATTATATTCTTTTAGTTTAAGATTCATTCTTGAAGATATAGATCTAAAAGACTTTAATCTATAAGTTAAATCTTAATCTATGACTAGAAATATTTCAAAATCCCATAAAAACTCAACTTAATACATATCCTTATTAACTAACAAATTACTCAGAATTCATAATTAAAATCACTAAAGATAGAATAAATGATAAAAAAGAACTCATTCAATTGGAGAATTGAAATATGGACAAATCCATTCCTTTGATTTTCTTCAATCTTAAAACAAGACTTCACGAGTGTTCATTATTTAGTAGCTAAGAAGTTCTAGAGAGAGTCTAAGGAGGTTAGGTCTATAAAACACTGCCAAAAGTGTATAAATAAGTACAACACGTTTTTAGGGCTATAGTACATAAAAAAACTAAATCAACCCACTAAAATCAAATAAGAAATGAAATTGTCATTTGAGAAATGAATTTGTTGCCTTAGTTATTGAGATTGTTGCTTCAGCGGCAATTGGCATTAAGCTTGCCGCTTGAGTGGTAAATTCATAAGTGCTTCATTTCTTCAATCTTCTTATTTTGTTTGTTGTATCTATCTCTTCAATTTTTCAATCAAAATTATTCATTTCACTACAAAAAAAGATTTAAATATGAGGAATAACTTAAAACCATAAAACACGTAATAAACTAAATTTAATATCAAATATAAACACAATAAATACTTAAAAATCTAGTAAATTACAGTTTAATCAGTTTTTAGTGTACAATTCATGAGATGTTTAATTATTGTTACACGGTGAAAGAAATGACTAAAAATTCTTCAATAATGTCACAATGCATATGAAATTGGCATTACAAGCCTTCCAAAATGTAATAAAGATATGTACAAGGATTGTTATCTCCTTGTACACACACATGATTTTCTTTTTTTTTTTTCTTTTTTTATATATCTCCTTTGGCAACTTAAACCTAGAATGGGACTAAATAGTCTTGACTAAACACAATATTGACTTTTCCATTTCCAGAGGACCATCCCATCATGCTAAATGGTTTCTAGAAAACCTATCATTGTCCAGTGAATTAAGAAAAGAAAAAATGAAGATAAACAACCATATTGAAAGTGAAAATTGCATGAATTTTTTAATCATGTTCCTTCGCTTGTCTTGTCTCCAATAGTGTCTTGAAACTATGAAATCCAACAACATAATTGAAGATCAAAATCAGACATGCAAATAGTAAAACTACTTCAGTCACACAAACGTTTTAACAAATACTTAAAATGCATGGAAAACAAAGACGGATAATCACATGTTAGAATTCATCTCCTCCATCTTGGCATTTTCTGCCAATCTGAAACGATTGAGAAATTTGCCTATGCTCCTCTCGATTACCGAATTCCAAAAAACATTAGGGGAAGTAAACAATCCTGCTCCAAAGGAATACAACCTTCTACACCTCAGATCAGTTCTTGAATCTGCAAAATTGTGAGCATAACACCACTGTAGTACAAAAAAACACACATTGAATGCTTCAAAACATCAAAAGATGCCCTCTAACAATTTTAAGAATTACCAAAATAAAAATATTTATCTATTTTCCTATATATACCAATTGCTCAAGAATAATAGCGGGAACTCAAAATTAGCAGACAAACTGTTAGGTCTGACCTTAAAGTTGCCAACTTTAGAGTTCTAGAGTTCATGATCTTCAGATTTCGGACAGGAGTTTGTGATTGAAATTGGTGAATTGTGAAGGATTTTCTACGAATCGAATTTTATATATAAAGCTAATAAGTATAATTTTTTTTTATTAATTTTGCTCTTCACAATTCCCCTCTCCACCAAATCCCCCAATTTCGGAAGTGAAGTATTAAACGGAAAACGAGTAAAAAATTCTTTCGCTCTCCTTAACTTATGGAACCAAATAATAGTAACTTAGATGTCAATGTAAAAAACTTCACTGCACAGTATCCCTGCAATAAAACATTATAACACGTCATCAAATCAATATTGTTATCAAATCTTTTATATTTAGTATAAATGTGATGCGATAATGTCATGTTTGGATGTCATTAACAATGTCACTATATATTAACATATATTTTTACATTCTGACTTAGATAAATAATATTATTTTTTCAAATTATGTGTATTATCATTCTAATTATTAATTGTCACGTGTCATTTTTTTTAACATTAACATTAGTGAATTATAATTCTTTAGGGATTTTTAAGATCTCTACTAGGAGTGACAAAATGGACGGTTCGGGCTGGCCAACGGGCCAAGCCATGTAATCGGATCAAAATTGAGTCGGGATGAAATTATACGAGCATGAAATATTGAGCTACAGCCCAACCTCTACATGGGCCATGGGCTAACGGGCCAAAATGGTCCGAAAATTTATAATATTTTTTTTAAAGTTATGATTTTATTTTGACAAAAAAAATAAATCTATTAAAATCATTTACAAACAAACAATATATTTAGTGTTATTTTGGCTCAAAAAACACTAAAAAAAATCAATTATGTCATCTCAATTTCAACAAATTTAAATCATAAAAGATAAAATAGAATGTTATGTAATGTTTATATCTATAGAGTATAGTATGCAATCTTTACAATTTTACATAAAAAACTTCTAAAACAAACCAATCATTTTCAAGTAAACAAAAAAAAAATTATTTAAACCATCAAACATAATGTAAAAAAGAGAGGTTCAGGGCTAATCATGTAATTTTTTTTTTTTTAAGAATCAAGCCGACCTGTCAGCCCAAGGGCTAAAATGACCCGAACCCATTTAGTCCGCGGGCAGAGCCTTTTAGGCTCGATTTTTTTCAAGCCAAAAAAAATTAAAACCCAACGCAATATATATTGCGGGCTTTTCGAGCTGGCTCAACGGACCGGACTTATTTTGTCATCCCTAATCCCTACCCTTTAAATCTCTCCAACCAAGCCCTACCCTTTAAATCTCTCCAACCAAGCGGATTAACTTCTATAGTTAACGCTCTGATAATTTCAAAAAGACCTTTCATATTATTGTAGGCAATTTTTAGCCGAGCCCTTCCTTCATTATATAATACCTAGATTCCTTTTGAATTACTAATAATTTCGTAGACTACATTTTTTTAACAAAGTTTCAAGGTATATCTATGAAAGTGGAGTTTCCTACTCATTGCCTAGATCAAACTTCTTTGGATACTTAAGTTTATTGTATGGGACTTGTCTAGTATAGCCTACTTGTGTGGTTTGTAAATTGTTGTATAAACATTGATTTACTCAGCACACATAATAGAAGTTTTTACATAGAATTACTTAATGTGACGTATATACTTGTATGATTCGCAAACTCTATTATATGAGTCGAGGATTTATCCAATGCTCACTTTTGGATAGTAACTACAGGTTTTCTTGTCAACCATTTTTTTTTTTTTTGTGGAAAATTTGCTCATAATACCTTTCAATTATCCCCCTTTATTTAAATATACAATATCTTTGAACTTTTATTTCTATATTTTTTATTCTTACACTATTTTTTATTATGCAAAATGAACAACCTAACAAACCCTTATCTTTGTGATTCTTGGACACTTTGGTCCCTTATATTTTTTTTGCTAGCTATTTGCATCCCCAATATATTTTTTTTCATCCATTTTTATTCTTTGTCTTTTTGTTTGGCTATTTGGATCCTCCTATATATTGTTTTTAAGCCATTTTGGTCACAAGTAAAATGGACGAAAATGGCTGAAAAACAATACATAAGGGGTACATAAGTAAAACAAAACAAGGAACCAATATGGCTGGAAATAATACATAAGGGATGTAAATGACTAATGAAAAAAGACAAGGAACCAATGCGGCTAGTGACACAAACATAAGGGACTTCGTGGGAAAATATCTTAAGTACTCAAAAATGAGATATTTATTGGTTTTTTCATTGTTCAAACCTGTATCTTTATTTGTATGAGGTAATGCAGAAGATGATAAAGAAAATCCTAAAAGAGATTCAAGGAGGAAGAATCGTTCTACAGTGAGCTTTAGAGAGGCAATCTCTACTTTGAGCATGCTAGTTCAAAGGAAAGAAAACAATGTTCTTAGTGACTCAAAAGTAAATTACATAATTTTTTGTTCCAAATTTGACATTTTGTTTAATGTACTATCTTGTTTTATCAAATTTTTTTCTAGTTCAGTAATATTCACCAATTTTTATCATAGAATTATTTTATAGGCTTGTGGAATATTGTTGTAATTAATTATTTATATATGCATACATAATTGCTGAAGTTAAGTTATAATTTTTCCTTTCATAAGCTATTTGGAAAAACATAGGCACAACATTCTGGCAATAGTTTTCATAAGTTTAGTAAACTATTTTCGTCTTTTCAACTTTGGTCCTTGACTTTGAACTATTTTTTATTTTTAATCTTGAAATGACCAAACTTGAAAAATAGAAAATAGTTTTGGAATAAAAGAAAATAAAAGTATGATGAAGTCCAAAATTCAAAATAAAAACAGTTAAGGGATCTAAAGGAAAGGAAGAAATGATTACAGACAAAAACTAAGAAAATAAAATAATTAGGAACTAAATTTGATAATTTTCAAATCGTTTTTATCGATTATTAGACATGATCAATATTGAATTTGAAATGACGAATTAATTGGAATCGAACCATGGTTAACAATTCATAAAGGTTTATGAAGTGACAATTTTTAGTTTATATTTTTTATTTTGATAAATCGTGAACAGATAATTAATGAATCGTTGAAGTGACTCTCATGTTTATTTTTTATGCATTAGTCTTGTCACCATTTTATCATAATTATGTAAAATAAAATTAATTAATTTTTATCTTTTCAAATTTCAAAATTTTGAAATGATTTATAAAGCTATTTTTATAAACTATAAACAACTATTGCTGGTTGTTCAATACCCATATTACTTTTCATCATTTTTATAGAAAGAACGAAATGAATACTTATAATAAATCTAATTGTGTTTTTATAATCAAACTAAAATAGAGGTTTACAAGAATGTGTAGAATATATGATTCTATTTGTGATGAAATTATGATAAAAACTTATGTTTAAAGAATAATTAATAATGTTAAGAGAATATATCTTATTTGTATTTTTAGTATAGTTCTACTTATGGTATTCAAATTCAAATTGATGAACCATATTCTATTGTTACTTGTAAACAAAAAGTTCATAATTAATTAAAATATATTTGACATTAATGGGATTTATTCTAGTATTGAAGCCTGAAGATCATAAATAATCAATTGAAGTAAAAACATTTACAAATATTAAAATTACAAAAAACTTTGATTCATCTATACTATCGAAGAATAGTTTAATTTTTTAAAACAAAAATTAACCAAATTTAATAACTTTCATTTATTTAATTAAAAAAAATTACTTTAAAATTTTAATTTTTTTTAAAAAATCAAAATTCAAACCATATTAAACTTGTAACCGTAATCTTATGAAAATCAATTGAAACCGTGACCGGTTAATTATAAACGATTAAAAAAAATTATTTTAAAATTTCGATTTAAATTTTTCATTTTGATAAACCATGAACCGACAATTAATAAATCGAAATTGAAAATTCAAAAACAGTGATCATAATGTCTATCTTTGATGCACCGTGCTCAATTGATTCAATATTGATGGATCTATAAAAGAGGATTGAGGGTGGAAACAAATGTAAGAGTAAGAATTCTTGGAATTCCTTGGGACATAATGCGCTCCCATTTACATTTAGTAAAACATTAGACGAAGGGGCAAAATACCCTTGTAGTAGTTGACAAGAGGACAAAACTTGATTGTTTAAAGAGTGAAAAATCACTCAAAGTTTTTGCCCCTGGAAGTTATTTCCAAACTGATAAGGCCAAGGTAGGCTGGGAAACTTGAATCCAATCATAATTCAGCTACCCAAAACTTATTCACAGTCACATTTCACTTGTCCCCCAAACAAAATGCTTCACAATCTGATTCTATTTCACTAGTTGCTAGGAAGCATATATTTCTAGCAAAGGTACAGGAATGCAAAAGAGCAAACTAAAGTATTAGCATAAGTAATCATGTATATATGTACAGGGGTTAATAAGTTTCAAAACTAGCTTAGTTTAGTTCAGTTTTATCAGCTAGTGAAATGCTTTATGACTACAAGAATTAGGAATTCAGCTGCACAAATCATTTTTTTTGTCCTCTTTTTTTCCAATCAGTAAAGGTAAAGGAAGGGTAACTAGTACACAGAATTGGACTATTTGGCCTTCAAAATTGGTGAGCTACGGCTAGATACATTTCTTTTCCAATTGAAGAATTTGGCAGAAATGAGTTATCTTGAAAGATACTGATCAATGCCGCTTCCAGAAAAACCACCTCATTGCATTCGTAGAATTGAGCTAGGAAGAATGGAATTCGCTAGCTCCTCATTCACCTTGACCGGAAGTGGTGGCATTTGCTTCCCAGTGTTCGGCGGGTCACTCAAGCTATACAAAGGCCAGAAAATTCATCAATAGCTATTTATAGTTATCCAATATGTATCAGAAAATATATACAAATTCACAGACCACAATTCTCTTCAATAGTGGTTATGGAAATGCATATGATATCTAATTCTATTGATTACTGTCCAATGTTCAGAACAGGCATAAAACCAAAGATTCAGGCCAAGTTGCAGCAGTTGGTTAGCACCCTTCTCCTGACCACAGGTCAAAGGCTAAGTTTTCCCCTTCCCCCCAGTTAGGTAAAGGTTCACCCCTCCCTCCCCAATACCCCACCCTTAACTAAAACAAAGGGGAAAAGAGCCATAATTTGATCCTCAGTAGAGCCTTGCGGGTCGGTCAGATGAAAGACACTAAGATTGAAAGAATTTCAATTCAAGTTTTCAAAAATGTTAATAAAGTTCCGGTGATGATTAAGATCAGGCTACAATACTTTGTCACATTTCTACAACTACAAGACTAGTGAGAATTGATTTTAATGGCCCAAAATTTAGTGATTGAAAAGCAACCAAGACCAGTATCAAGCAAATAACATTACTGAATCAGGTAGCAATACATGGTGATAAACAACACTTTCAAACTTCAACAAAACTGCTTCTGCGTGATTCAGCAATAGTCATGAAATCAGCTAGTAATTTTAATTCCACTCCCACTCTAAACTGCCTGTTCTCTACTAGAATTTGCTTTCGGAAAAGGACAAATGCCAGAACATTCTCGCTTAACAGTTCTTTTGGGCTTTGTTCCAATTATGAAGTTCAGAGAGATCCCTCAAAATGACAGCAGAAGTCTAACGTTGCCAGCCTTTCAAACAAAAGAAAAATGAACATAAAACATGCATTATCAAGCTCTAAGCAAATTCCACAATTCCCGTGAGTATTATGCTAGATTGTGTGATTATAACCTAAAACATTGTAGCTTCTAACAAAATAAGAATGTCACAGCCAGATTTAAATCAGTTACTGCTCCTAGCAGATATAATTCAGGTAACTAATGCAACTACAACAACCAAATACTCCAAAGTCCCGAAGCAACAAAAAGTTGAGAAATAAATTTATGTCCAACAATCACACCAATATAGGAAAAAATCATCAGCTAGCTTTGAACAATTTTACCACAAATCCAGGAGCATATTGACAACTATGGAGGATGGTCTAAGAAAATCCTAGTGCATATTTAGCAATTTATCCTATTTTCTCCTCCCAGATGTTGTAATTATCTGATAGAAAAGGAAATTTCATTTTATTTTTATTGTCTGGCAATTGCAAAGCCATTTATTTCAAGATTCCTATCTAAAATCTCCAGGACAGCAGGCACTAAACAGAGAGCATATACTTCAAAGATTGATAATCTTAGAAAAGTAAGCATCCACAAATTTTTTAAAAGAACTAGACTGCGATATGAAAAATGAAACAAAAAGAAACATACTGAAACTATGACGTACTTGCTTAAAATTTTCAAGATGTTATCCCGAGCTTGGCAGAGAAGACCAAAGTTCTCATGTACCTAGCAAATTGAGTGATAAGATAGAGAGAGAAATGTTAGAGTATGCAACGGAGAAAGGGATCAGGTGAAAAAACAAATGCGTGCCAATTGAGGAAAGAAGTCTTTCCAGAACCCATAGGCTACAATCTCTCTCATTTAGTTAACTAATATTGCAGTACTTTATATTAAGTTGACATTGTACTACCATGACAGTAGACACTAACTTTGAAAGTATTAATCCCAAATGTTGGCAACATCTAACAGCCACTATAAGTTACCACATGATATTCTCATGTACTGCTATTTAAGGACAAAAAAATTACACATGGATTGGACACCCACTGAACAGTTAATTGCACATTTTAGGCTATGTTCTTCTTGTTGAGCACACTTGAACAAACTTCACATAGGCATAAGAAACTTGCTTTCCTCTCTTTCATACCTTCTATGTGAGCATCATCTCTATCCTTACTACCCCAACCCTTTCAGATTAAATCTCCTTTAACTTAAAAACAAAGAAAAAGGATAAAACAGGTAAAACTCCTATTCCAAAATAGGTCTAATTTGATGAAAACAGACTATTTTGGCAGAGACTATGGGTCTCTTGTCCTTGCATTTTCTATATTTGCTTGAATAAGGAAAGAACAACTGTTTGAAAAAAATAAATAAATGAAATCCACTCTTTAAATTTTTTTAATAAAAGAAAGCTTCTTTGAGCAACCATCCCAAAGTTGAGTTTCAAAAATCGATGAAACAAGTAAACATTGAAGCAGCCAACTCTCAGTAGGCCAAGAAGTATCCCGTTTAATAGTGCTAAAAAGGATATTAGCACCAGAATCCAGTTTTTTTTAATCTCATAAAACAACTTAACAAATTTATTTCAACACCAGTTTAAGAGTGCATCTCCAAGAAGGTTAATCTTTAATTCTTAGATATTTCATTGATGATAGGATACTGTTTGAAAGCATAGTTATTCACCTGATGGGTGGCTAAGTTTGCAGAAATCTGTTCGAAGGTCTGAGCATTCTGCTGTAAAAGCTGCCAAGTAGCATTGCTAATTGCTGCCAATGACAAAAATTCATTTATCAGTTGAAGATAACCACATATTAAGGTAGATAAGACTAGAAACTTCATAATATACAATCAGAATGATTCATATTTACAACAATAGATTATGCTTCAGTAAGAAAAGAATTTACATGAAAAAAAGCCAAATTTGCTCATGAAGAAGTAAGATATATAATCAGAAAAGAATGGTTCTTTGGGCTAATATAATGGTTCATTTGTTTTGAAATGGAAACAATATTATGCATATTTGATCTACTTTTAACTTACATGCAAGTTGTGTATTTGTAATTGTTAGACAGCCTAACATAGATTAGGTAGATGTTTGCAATTATGATAGACAATCTAGCATAAATTAGGTAGACAGCCTAACATATCTTTTTAGGCATTTCTCAACATTGTTATGTGTATATATATATATATATATATATATAACCATATTGTCATAAGAATACACAATAATCATTTCTCTCTAAATTATCACATGGTATCAGAGCATGTAGAAATATCTCTCTAAAAAAAAATAAATAAAATAAAATTCAGTCTGAATAGCGCGCTCCTCCCACACGCGTCGGCGCGTGAGTGATCGGAATTCGCTCGGGTTTGTTTCAGTTTGCTCGCCTCGATATATACGATATGTTTTGTACCTATTTTTGATTGACATCAGTGACATGTCCAATCTTATTCATTACAGGTTTGATTTTTCCTTTGAAAATTCTCTAAACAACGTTCTGATTTCTTGTTTTAAGGGCCCTATTGATAAGATATAGAAGAGAAAAGTCTGTTGTTTTTCTGATATGATTCCAGTAATGTCTAAAATAACGTATCACAAAC